>PVIC010036652.1:0-17860 GCA_004025085.1 Thryonomys swinderianus
GGATATTCTATAACTAGGAAAAATCAGCTGGGCATGTCAGGAGGCTGAGGCAGGAGGATCACTATGAGTTTGAGCCCAGCCTGAGCTACATAGTGAGTTCAAGGCTAGTCTAAACTACACAGAGAGACCCTGTTTAAAAAAAGAAAGAGTGGGGTTTGGAGCCCCATTAGAGGAGCACAGTGGGGCAGTTCCACACAGGATGCTGTGGGGCCAGTGCTACCAGACCCTGGGAGAGGTCTTCACTGAAGTTCGGGTGCCGCCGGGCACTCACATGAGGACCTCCAGTGTGGCCTGCGAGCCTGCATGTGGCACTGCCACGAGATCCCGAGGGCAAAATCTTTGATTCTATAATAGCTGATGAGGGAACAAGGACTTTGGAGGACAGAAAAATGGTCTGCGCTGTTCTTCCTAAGACAAAGAGAGATGCAGCAAACTGCCTTCCGAGTCTGAATATGCTGCTGAGCCTTGGGTGCAGGACCAGATGCAGAGGAAGCTTACACTACAAACGTTCCAGAAAGCACATCCTGGTTTGGACCTTGATGGAACAGAAACCTCAGGAAACTACCCTGAAGGTGGACCAGATTTTTCAAACCTTGAGAAATAATTGCTATTTTCTTCATGTGTTCTGTGGATCCTAAAAATGTTGCCAATTAAATCAAAAGAGCAGAGTGTGTAATAGAAGAAAACTAGGGATGCCTACAGTTAACAAATTTTAAAATACATTTAAATATGGTTCTAAAATTGTATTTAAATATGATTTACATAGGAAACATGTACCATGAGAGCTATTCATAACTTTCGGACTTGTTTTTGCCCAGAAAGAAGTTTTATATGTTGTGTTTTACTAATTTCATATTTAATTATATTTTACTATGAAAAACATGAACAAGTGATATGAAATGAAAGTGTGCCATCAAGGAAAAACTGTTTTCTTTGCTAAGCATGATGCAGGAATGGCATTCAATAAACTCTTCTAAGTAGAAAAAAAAGGAAAAAGAAAGAAAGAAAATCAGGACGAATCATGCCTTAGAATGGTCCTAAGCCCTCCTACTGGGGTCAGATCATTATTTCTACACAAACAGGTTACACAGCTTATCCATAAAAACCATCCCCTGTGTAATCAGGACTTCAAAGAAAACTAATGACCATTCACATCTACAATAATTCAGCAGCCCTGACAATGACTGCCGTGTGCTATAGAAGCTGTTCAACCTCAGTAAGAATTTCAGGTTTAGGAAAGACAGGTAGTATTTCTAGAAAATGTTCCCTGTTAATAGGAAATTGAAAATAAAACTCCACGCATCAGCAAGGCATATCAATGGTTGCACCTGTGCCACACCTTAATCTGTTCTCAAGGAACTGTGACTCACAGGGCAGTGAAATGGAGGATTTCAAATGCTACACGAAATGAATGAACTCAACAAGAAAGCAAAACAACACAAATATTCTTCATGCTAATATATAAAGAGAATATATCAGTATTTTCTAAATCTCTTTCAAAGATCTCTTAACCACTTCATTTTTCCAAAAATTAAATGTAAAATTATACAACATTCTAGTAATATTACTTATTTGTATATGGTGGATTGGTGCTAAAATGCTTTTAAAGAATTTAATCTGACACAACTCAGTGGCAGAGCACCTGCTTAGCATGCGCAAGCCTTGGCTTGGATACCTAGCACAGCAGGGGCACAGACAGAAGAAAGGAGACAAGCCAGCCAGGCATGGTGGGGGCTCATGCCTATAATCCCAGTACTCGGGAGGCTGAGGGAGGGCACTGCCATGAGTTGGAGGCCAGCCTGGGGTACACAGTGAGTTCAAGGCCAGCATGTACTGGATAACAAGACCTTGTCTCAAAAAAAACAAAAACAGAAAGAAAAAAAAGGCAAGGAAAAGAAGGGAAGAAAAAAAGGAAAGAAGGAAAGAAGGTAGGAGGGAGGGAAGGAAAGGAAAAGCAAAAAGAAAACTAAACAGATTTTAAAACTTCAAAACTAACTTTTTTTTTTTTGAGACAGGGTCTCACTTGTAGTTCAGGCTAGCTCTGAGCCCACTATGTAGCCTAGGCAAGCCTTGAACTCAGCAATCCTCCTGTCTCTGCCTCCCAAGTGCTGGGATTACAGGCGTGAGCCACCACGCCCAGCAAAACTAACTTTTTTTACATAATATTTTATAAGTTATTCAAAAGAAAAGACCCTTATATTTCTTTTTTAAATTGTAAAAAAAAGAAAAAAGCATCAATTGTTCAAGGGCAGAAAACGAAGTACATACAACATGGACTCTGATCCTGCAAGTACTTAGAGGGTCTGGCAGCAGAGCAGCTGTGCAGCCTGGGGTGAGTCCCCAGCACAGAGCACAGAGGGCGAGAGAACTGTCAGCTGGAAATGGGACACTGTCTTCTCCAAGGCAAAACTAGGCAAAAAAGCAAACCAAAAAGCTCTGTACATACCTACCATTAGATAAAAAGACGGGGAAAGAAATACAAGTGTTTTGGGACTGGAGATTTACCTCAGTGGTTCCAGCACCTGCCTAGCAAGCACAAGGTCCTGGGTTCGATCCCTGGTAACCACATACAACAATACCAGGCGTGGTGACTCACACCCACCAGCAATCAATACCACATACCACAATGCTGGGTGTGGGGCTCACGCCTGTAAACCCAGCACTCAGGAGTCAGGGGCAGGAGGATTGCTGAGTTCGAGGCTTGCCCGGGCCACACAGTGAGCTCGGGGTCAGCCTGAACTACAAAGTGAGACCCTGTCTCAAAAAAAAAAAAAAAAAATCCCAGCACTCGGGAGGCAGAGACAGGAGGATTGCTAAGTTCGCGGCGGCTTGCCTGGGCACCATAGTGAGCTCAGGGCCAGCCTGAACTACAAAGCGAGACCCTGTCTCAAAAGCAAAAAAAAAAAAAAAGGGGGGGGGGAAGAAATACATGTGCTTCTAAAAAATAGAAAAATATCTCCGTGTCATGATTTTTACCTAAAATGTCCTCCAAAGCCTCATGTGGAAGACAACTGCATCATGGGGGTTGACAGCTGCCTCACTGTCAGAGGAGGCAGGATCTGGTCAGAACAGGTGAGAGCCAGGGGGTGTGGTCAGGACCCATCTTCCCTCCATCCTCCATTGATGGCTCCACCTTTTGCTGCACAGCCAGGAGCTGTTTCCCTTCTGCCCTGAAGTCAGCTGGCAACAGGGTGAAAGCTCCACAAACTATGAACCAAGATAAACTTTTCCTCCTCTTAGTTGTGGGTATCAGGTTTTGTGTCCCAGTAATGAAAAAGTAACTAAGACATTCTGGAAAGTAACATTGCAAATCAACAGCCCTGCCTCTCCCACGAAGAATTAGGGAACAGGAGTAGAGGAGACATTTCTCTATATAACCTCTGAAACTTTTGAATTCTTAACCATGTGGACATACTGCTTATTCAGAAAACAAACTGGGGGAGGTAAATGAGGATTAAACCTGAGGTCTTTCCAATGAACTATAGTCCCAGCTCTTTTCATTTTTGTTTTGAGACAGGCTCTCACTAAGTCACTCAATTACCTAGGCTGAGTTAGAACTCTGGATCCTCTATGTCAGACCCCCAAATACTGGGATTACATACATGTGCTCCCATGCCCAATTATTTTTTAAAAAATCAAATTTCCAAGTGTAGAGACGACCCCAAATGAGGCACAGAAATGCTTAGCAAAAGCTCCAAACCAAGGTAAATACACCAAAACCTATAACCCTCTAAGGTGTGTAAATCTGAAGAATCTATCTAATCCAGTGAAAGGCAAACATTTACTGAGCAATAAAATGTTTAAAGCACCATGCTAGTATCCATCAAGGATACAGAAATAAAGGAAACCCAAACCTTAGCTTGTTAGCTTCTTGTCTTAATAAAAAGCTTACTTATCAAGAAAAAAAAACATGACTCAATCAGACTTAATTAATATGGGTATAGAGAAACCCAGCAATACTATGAAGTTTTAACCCATACCAGAAATGTATTGCTGTGGGCTACAAGGAACTGAAAATCCCAAAGGATTTCATAAAGTGAAAGAAATATATTTACAATCTTTCTCACTCCCTGTACTCACCAGCAATTTTGAGGTGTGCATGGAAATGTTTATGTGTCAGCAGGGGCTCTGGTAGCTCTCCTAGAAACATCTTCAGCAAAGTAGCAACATCATTTGAATGAAACTCCCCTGATTCCAAATCAATATCAGTACCATTATTGAGAGCATCCCTTAACATCTGCTGTCTGACGCTATTGCCTGGAACTCTGAACAAACCCTCTACTCGCAAGTCTGTTTAACATGGGTGAAAAACGAGAGCACAAACAAAGAAAAAACAAAGAGAAATTATGATGAATATACATAGTCTAAATAAAAAGTTTCATTTCAAAGACCCTTTACCAATGCTCTAAACAAGACTTTTGCATTTTTTTCAAGAGAAGTTTGGAAACTACTGGTCCCTGAACATCCCAGAGAACACACAAGTTCACACAAGTCATTCACTGCCTGAGGAGTAGCTGCAGACTGAATTTAACAAAAATTGGTAGAATAAGCAGGAAATAATTAATTGAAGAGAGCAAAGTCTCTCTTAAATACCCCACTCCTCTGTATTTCCCAGACTTTGTTTAGAGGGACTGAGTACATCCGAGGCGGTTTGTTGCTCCTATAAACTATTTTCCCCACCCAGGATAAATCTAGTCTCTGCACTTTTCCAGGAATTAGAACTCTGTCGGATCACCTTTCAGTCTAAGAGATTCCCAGAAGCTTAGGTCATTGCAACCAGACTATTTGGCCCTTACAACTAGGTTCCAAATTCATCTAGGCAGAATTTTTTTGAAAGGCAGAACATAACAGCTTTCATTTGACATAGGAGAAGCATGACCATATTTTCATTTTTGTATAAACCTCTTCTTCAAGGGTCCTAGTTGACACATCTGCAGGGCCAGGTAGGTAAACAGGAAAAGAGTGAACAAAAACCATAACAAACTGGAAAACGTTTCCCTGTGCTTCAGCTGCAAGTGGTAACAGGGACCAAGAACGCTAGATTTTCCTATCATCCACAGAAGTTGAAAACCTGGACTCTCCTTATTTTAAAACACTGATGATTAATTTTATATTTAATGAAATCCTTTGCAAACAAACAAAACATAAGTGCAGATGATTCAAACCCCTAAGCTGCCAATTGCAAGTGGTGCTCTAGATCATAGCACAATGTTCCACAGAGAATAAGGCATAAATGTTTGGACTGAGTTTATCAGGGCATTGTATAAGGCCTTATATATCAAGGCCTCCATATTTTATATATACTCAGCTGTATCAGATACTTAAGAGCAATGACATGACCAGAAAGACTACTAAAAATGCAATAGAGGCCCAGAGAGTTAGCTCAGTGATTCCAATGCCTGCCTAGCAAGTGCAAGGTCCTGAGTTCAATCCCCGGTAACCACATACAACAATACCAGGTGTGGTGACTCACACCCACCAGGAATCAGTGCCACACACCATAGTGCTGGGTGTGGTGGCTCATGCCTGTAATCCCAGCATTCAGGAGGCAGAGACCGGAGAATTGCTGAGTTCGAGGATTGCCTGGGTTACATAGTGAGTTCAGGGCCATCCTGAACTACAAAGCGAGACCCTGTCTCAAAAAAAAACAATAGAAATTAAATGAAAAGTATATGTGAATCACAGAATTCTGGGGGTTAAAAATTGCATGTTTCTCTGAGTTAAGGAGTAAATGTAACTTCATAGATGCTATCTAATTTATACACAGTTTTGAGAATGAGGCATATCAATATATACGATGAAGTTTAAAAGGTCATATATTTTTAAATCTGCCCCTGAAAGCATCACTGATTAGTTCTTTGGTTAACTAGCACCCACTTATCCAAGGCAGTCAGCTCTCATAAACAAGGAATAATAAAACTTGAGCAGTCTTACTTTTGTGGAGATACTCAATCAGTTGATATATCTGGGCAATCCCTTCCTCCGTCAGTGGGGATCCAAATACCACTCCTTTTTCTGTAAAACCACATGATAGGACGGAATTGCATTTCACACAAATACTACAAAATTCATCATATTTAAAACCACCCCAACATTACAGTTCAGCAAATGTTTTCACAAGGTGAGTAAACAAAAACCTTAGCACTGGAGGAGTACCAGAAAATACCATCAGAACTCTCAAATCTGCTCCAAGTTCAATACTAAACTATTCCTTAAAGACCAAGACTATTTTCTTATTCAAATAATAATAACTATCACATTGATATTTAAATTAATTTTAACACAAAAAAGAGCTCGCAATTGTCAAAGTATCATCTATCAGTCTTCATTTTTGTATAAACCTCTTCTTCAAGGGTCCAAGTTGACCTATGTGGCACAGGCGGTTAAGGCACATATATTTTTCTTTTCTTTGAGACAGGGTCTCACTTTGTAGTTCAGGCTGGCCCTGAGCTCACTATGGAGCCCAGGCAAGCCTCGAACTTATAGCAATCCTCTTGTCTCTGCCTCCCGAATGCTAGGATTACAGGCGTGAGCCACCATGCCAGACACTGTGGTAATGTGGTACTGATTAATGGTGGATGTGAATTATCACACCCAGCAGTGTGGTATGTGGTTACCAGAGATCAAATTCAGGACCTTGCACTTGCAAGGCAGACACTGGAACCACTGAGCTAAATCCCTAGCTCTGCATACACATTTTTTAGCTGAATGATTTTCCTATAGTTAATAAAACAAGACTTCCCTCATATGTTATAAAAAGTAGTGCTACAATTTCTCTATTTCCTGGAAGGGTTTTTTCTTGGGTAAATTGTAAGTACCAGCCTTATGAAAGCCTTCTGGGGAATGAAAGCTTTTAAGAACTACTGCACTAAAATATGTTCAGGCTTTCTCTGCTGTGCTTTTATGTTACTTTGGGTTTTTTAAAAACACACACACACACACACACACACACTTTAACTAGTTTAACACAGTAACACACACTCTATAGTCCCAGATACTCAGAGAACTGAGACAGAAGGATCATTTGAACCCATGAATTCAAGGCCAACCTGGGCAGTACAGCAAGACATCATTTAAAAATAAATAAAAACTGAAAATTAAATCTTATTTTAGTAAAATATTAATGGGCATGAAAATTAAGATGCCCACAAATAGTCACCTATTAAGAAATAATGCATTTGCTTATTTTCTATCTTATAATAGTTTTATCATTTATTACTAGTATGTTAGGTTCTACTCCTTACGTAAATGAGAAAAATGGTCTAGAAATGCTTGAGGATAATCACAACTCCTCAATGAATAGGAAGGTGTTAAGAACAAAGTGTCATAGCACTAAAATTCCTATAATCCCAATATGGGGGGCGGGGGACAGGAAGATCCCAAAGCCCAAAAGTGCAGAGAGCAGCTGGGACTTGCCCGCCCTCCGGAGACCTGTGTCCTACCCTTCCGCTTGAGGGACATCAGAGACCGGAAGAACCCTGACGCTGGGCCGGCCCCGCCAGGCAGCTTCAGCTCCACGTCTCCCATCAGCTGAGCCAGCTCCGTCCCAGGGAGATCGATCAGCCTTGTGATGTTGCTGACCACCAGCTCAGTGAACACCTCAGGTTTCTCATGTCGGAGTTTTTCCACAAAGAAGTCAGGATTGAAGATGACAGGCTGACCTCGAAGGGGAGAATCATTGCAGATGACAAAACTGCAGATGGCATCACTGAAAAAAATGAACCGGAAGTCTTTGGGGATCATTTTGATACACGTTTCTTTGCCCTACTGATGGGCATTACTTCCCGAGTCCACACAGGCAAATGCTCTCTTATAATCGGCTCCCTGTGGTTGCCCTAACTGCCTTTGGATTCTGGTCCTTCTAACTGAAAAGCTTTCACAGAATAGAGGAAACATATAGGTCCATATAATAGATTATTAAATCAGCCTTGTCCAGATCTATAAATAGGTTGTATTTATTTTGCAGTGCTAGTAATCAAATCTGGGGTCTAGCACACGCTAGGGCTTAAGCTATACCCCTAGCCCAGTTTTTTTGTTTTTGTTTTTATTTTTGGCAGTAGCAGGGATTGAACTCAAGCCCTCATGCTTCCAAGGTAAGCATGGCCAAATCTCTGGCCCTCCAGCCCAGTTTTCCATTTCAAGAATCTCAGTGCTGCACGCCTCTGACCCTTCTATCACTGAAGACCAGCCTTTGCGCGGTTACTGCTCTCTAGGTTCTCTAGTCTCAGACAGTTTTCCTCTCCCATATTCTATTTAACTGTACTCTTGGCAAAGCTCCTTTGACTCTCAAGAAACACTTATTTCTCTGTTTCTGTTTCCTAATGGCTAACTACTTATACCCCTTTTTACCTCGAATGTATGTTACATTTAGGAACCGTGTTATTCCATCTTTTAAAGCAGACATAGCATTGTTTGCACCCATTGTCAATGAACCCTAATGGCTTGTTCTAACCTTACTATCTAAATAACAATAATACTCATTATATTATTACATAAACAGTCATCTGTTATATGACTGGGTATTGACATAACACAAGCCAGAAAGGTCAAATTATCATATCTCAGTCAGGCAAAGTTCAATTCGCCTGACTCATACACACATTTCCCCAATAAAAACAATCATAACATAAAAGTTGCCCGTGGCAGCTGGGTACACTGAAGCACTCTTCTAGGAAAATGACACATCTTAAGTATAACTGAACAATAAAACAGTTTGACAACATTATATGGATAATTTTTAATAATAGTGTAATAAAAACAAGGGATAGGTAAACTTCAAAGTTCATCTCTACTTCCCTGAAAAATTATTAATTTTAATTAACAGCCTAAATTTTCAGTTAGTGACTACAAGATTCTTTTTCTCTAAAATGATAATGCACTGTGAGAAATCACATAAAAATATAAAATTATGACTATATGACCAAAAAGTCACTAGAGAGAACTTAGAATGTTTGTCTCCTCGATCTTTTTACACATGAGGTCATTTACTACATAAAGATGCCAATGATTATAATATAAGCCAGTAGGATCCAAAGGCATTTAAACTTTGCCAAGATTCCCCTCCCATGCTAGGGATTGAGCCTAGGGACCCCGCCTTCCGGACGAGTGCTTTACTACTGAGGTGCATCTCCAGGATTTTTGTATGTTTTACTTTCAGGCTGTCCTCACATTTACACTCTCCATGCCTCCATCTCCTGAGTGGCTGAGAAACCAGAAAGTGTGCTGCCACCAAGCCTCAAGAGCTTCTTTTTAAATGTCTATTTCAGGCAAAAAACAAGAGTCATACATAAGTACTATATATAATTACTGACAAAACTACTGTAAAGTCCAGAAAACCATGAAATGTGTTAGCACCAAAAAGAATCATAATTTATTGATTCTAAATTAATCATCTTATGGAATTCATATCCCATTTAACTCTTTGTATGTTTGTGAGATAGGGTCTTATGTTGTCCAGGCTTGCCTTAGACTTACTTATGGAGCCCAGGCTGGCCTCAAACCCATGGCAATCCTCCTGCCTCAGCCTCCCAACTACTGGGATATAGGCATGTACCACCACGCCTGGCCATATGTCTCATTTAATTCTAAATACCTAATTTCAGATCAAATTAGTTCTAACATACAAATGCATATGAACAGAATCTATTTCTGAAGTACAAGCACATATAAAAATAAAGTCTATAGTCTTATATTCTATTAATTCCAGTTAAGATCTAAAACATTTATCACAACTAATCCTGTCAGTATGAAACTGGATCAAAGAGTCCATTGAGAAAAGAGCTAAAACCACAATGACACTAGCTATATTGTTTCTCAACACAGCTCTTCCCACTTGGCCGTCACGCCCAAACCTGCCTCTCCTAAACTCCCTGAACGGTAGAAAGAAAGAGATGCAGGTTGCCATTACCTGCTTATAAGGAATACAAGAAAAAGATCACCTTTTTGTTTGTTTGTTTTTTAAATAACCACAATCTGCTTGCCTTTCTCCTCCCTCTGCCCCCTCCCCATGTTCATTCACTCTACACTTAAGTTTTTTTAAAACTACTTTTTTTTTTTTTTTTGAGAAAGGGTCTCACTTTGTAGTTCAGGCTGGCCCTGAGCTCACTATGTAGCCCAGGCAAGCCGCCGTGAACTCAGCAATCCTCCTGCCTCTGCCTCCCGAGTGCTGGGATGACAAGCGTGAGCCACCACGCCCGCACTGTGGTATGTGGTGTGGATGGCTGGTGGGCTGAGTCTCCACGCCCAGCATTGTATGTGGTTACCTATGGGACTCAGGGCCTTGCGCTTGCACCAGAACCACTGAGCTGAATCTCCGGCCCCAGAACCCATGCATTTTTTTCTGAGTATACCATCTGATAAGACATTATCTGTTTTATTTTTCTCACTGCTCAGACAAAATACCCAACACTCAAGACTAAAGAAAGAAAAGTTTATCTCAGCTCAGTTTGTAGAGTTTCAGTCCATAACTGTGTGGCTCCAAGGCAGGGGCAGGGCAGACAGGCATCACAGAGGAGATCTGCGGCGAGCAGAAGGCAGCAAAGCACCCACCCAGCAAATGACAAGGAGTGACCCTCTTTCTGTCCCTTACAGTTTATCCAGGGTGGGACACCCTTAATCCCACCCAGTACTCTGCCTAACCAATCAGTAGACTAATTTTGTAATCACAACCTTGATCTCGATATCATCATACATTCTAGATCTAGCTACCCCCAAAAAGCTCCACCTATGACCACATGAGGCTTAGGGAGGACATTTAGATTTAAACCATAACAATACCTAGAAGATAGGAATGGTATTTTTTAAAGGAATTTAGCAGATAAGAGTTGGAAAAGACAATTATAACTTTTTAAAATTATCCCCATATCACAAAGGCCACTAAAACCCTTCCAAAAAATATATAATACCATAATACAAAGCTAAGAATATAAAGGAACATCTTAATAACTTAACTCATAGAATGAAAGGAAAAAATAGTACATTTAAGCAAAAACAACTTCCTCTTCTATAATATTTTAAAATAAACTCAAGTTTGCTCAAATCCTAGAAAAATAAATAAATTTCTTACATAAATGCTGAAAGCTTCTGATGAGGCATTGGTAATCCAAGAGACAGGAAAAAACTTTGTCCTTGTTTGTATGACAAAGAAACTTCCTTTCCCTACCCCAGTATAGCCTACACAAATTCCAGACATATTAGAGGATACAAGGACACATTCTAGAGCCTGAAAGCCAGTATTTATTAGAACTCCGAGCACTCCTCTACAAGTAGGAACAAAATGGAATTTAAAAATTAGACCAGTTAACTATATTTCCCAACACATAGATAAGGCTAAACAAGAGATTTCCCATTGTCACTGTAAGTTGTATTAAATGAAATAGTTACTTAGTGTATGAACATAAGGACGAGCAATTTTACAGTATGGGGGGAAGGGGCATCCCTATTTCACATCATACACAAAAAAATAAATTCTGGGCCAGGCACTGTGACACATGCCCATGGTCCAAGGAATCCAGAGGCTGAGGCAAGAAGATTAAGAATTAAAGGGCAGGCCGGGGATTTAGCTCAGTGGTTCCACCGCCTGCCTCAAGGTCCTGAGTTCGGATCCCTGGTACCACAATGCCATACCACAATGCCGAGTCTGGTGGCTCATGCCAAAAATCCCAACAATCAGTACCACACACCACTCCTATAATCCCAGCACTCGGGAGGCAGATGCAGAAGGATGGCTGTGAGTTCGAGGCCGGCCTGGGCTATATAGTGAGTTCAGGACCAGTCTGAACTACAAAACAAGACCCTGTCTCCAAAAAAAAAAAAAAAAAAAGAATTCAACACCAGACAGAGGGAACTTATAGAAACCCTGTCTAAATTTTTTTAGTTTTCAAAAGGGAGCTGGGTATGTAGCTGGGTATGCAGCTCAGTGGTAAAGCACCTACCCAGTAAGCAAGCACCAAGCTCCTGAATTTGATTTATAGAATTTAAAAAAAAAAAAAAAAACAGGAGGGGCCAGAGATTTAGCTCAGTGGTTCCACCGCCTGCCTGCCTCGCAAGCCAAGCGCAAGGTCCTGAGATGATCCTAGTAACCACATACAATACTGGGCGTGGTGACTCATGCCCACCAGCCATCAATACCACATACCACAGTGCCGGGCGTGGTGGCTCACACCTGTCATCCCAGCACTCGGGAGACAGAGACAGGAGGATTGCTGAGTTCGAGGCTTGCCTGGGCTACATAGTGAGCTGAGGGCCAGCCTGAACTACAAAACGAGACCCTGTCTCAAAAAAAAAAATTAATAATGATGGGCCAGAGATTTAGCTCAGTAGTTCCAGTGCCTGCCTTGACATGCAAGGTCCTGAGTTCAATCCCCAGTACCACATACCACAATGCCAGGTGTGGGGCTCACACTAGTAATCCCAGCACTCAGGAGACAGAGGCAAGAGGAGTATTGAGAGTTCAAGGGTTTACCTGGGCTACATATTGAGCTTAGGGCCGGCATGAATTACAAAGCAAAACCCTGTCTCAAAAAAAAAAAATTAATAATGATATTCAAATGTGAGCAATGTCAAAGGATATAATAACAACTCATAGAAGACACAGCAATACACAAAAATGTGTCAACAATACATAAAAGTGATAATATATCTGAAATGTATTATGTACATGTACTGATTTCCTACAGTAAATGTAGTCATTATGTACTAAAACATCTAGTAAGAAAAATTTTTTAAAAATAATATAACTGAGTTAGGTTTTGAAAGGCAAAGGTGGTATAACAAAAACTAACCAACAAAAAAAATGTATTAACAAGAGGAAGGAGAATTGGGGCCTGAGATTTAGCTCAGTGGTTCTGGCACCTGTCTGGCAAGCACAAGGTCCCTGGTTTAATCCCCAGTAACCACATATAACAACAAAACCAGCCATGGTGGCTCATGCCCACTGGCAATCAGTAGTACCACATACCACAAATGCTGGGGTTGGTGGCTCAAACATGTAACCCCAGCACTCTGAAGGCAAAGGAAAGAAGACAGCTGAGTTCAAGGCTTGCCTGGGCTACATAGTGAGCTCAGAGTCAGCCTGAACTACAAAGTGAGACCCTGTAAAAAAAAAAAAAGCCAAATCATTAAAAAAAAAAAAACACATACACACAAAATGCCAGATGTGGTGGCTCACACCTGTAATCCCAGCACTCGGGAGGCAGAGGCAGGAGGATTGCTGAGTTCGAGGGTTGCCTGGGCTACATAGTGACCCCAGGACCAGCCTGAACTATAATGGGAGACTATCTCAAAAAAAAAAAAAAATAGGAAGGAGAAAAATATACAATCATCCAATCAATAAATATATAAAAACTAGTATTTTTGTCAAAATGATAGCTAGAAAAAGATACCTTTTTTAAAATTTGCGTTTTTTTAGGCACGGTTCCACTGAGCCTTAAAATTTATTTTAATAGTTTAAGATTCTGTTCATGTTTATCATCTATTTAAGCACTATTATTTCCTTTATTTAATTTTACTTTTTTGGTTTTTTGGGTTTCAGGGTCATGCTGTGTAGTTCAGGCTGGTCTTGACTTCACTATGTAGCCAAGACTGACCTCAAACTCACAGCAATCCTTCTGCTTCAGCTTCCTGAGTGCTAGGATTACAGGTATGCACTAGCATGCCTCACCTAATTTGTTTGTTTTTGTTTTTGAGGCAGGGTCTCTCTTTGTAGTTCAGGCTGGCCCTGAGCTCACTATGTAGCCCAGGCAAGCTTCAAACTCAGCAATCCTCCTTTCTCTGTCTCCTGAGGATTACAGGCATGAACCACCACGCTCAACATTAAAAAAAAATTTTTTAATACATCTGACTTCATTAAAGTAATTTGTACTCATCAATACATACCATTGTGGCTGAATATGCAGTTCGGTGGTACAGTGCTTGCCTAGCATGCATAATAACCTGGATTCAATCCCCAGTACAAGAGGAGAAACAGGAAGAAGAAAAGGAGAAGGAGGAAAGGGAGGGGAAAGAAAAGAGGGGAAGAGTGGCAGGGAGAAAAGGAAATCATACAAGAATTCTTACAAGTTTTTAAAAATAGAAAAATAGGCGTGGAATTTTTTTTAAAATCCATTTTAAGATAACCAGGCTGGACCAGGGATTTAGTTCAGTGGCACTGTGCCTGCTTCACAAGCAAAAGAGCCTGACTTCTATCTCTGGTGCTAGGAAAAAAAAAAAAAAAGGATAGCTTGGTGGTTCATGCCTATAATTCCACCACTCTGGAGGCTGAGGAAGGACAATCACTGTTAAGTTCAAAACCAGTCTTTCTGGGCTACATAGTGAGTTCAAAGCCAGACTGAACTACTAGCAAAACTGTCTCAAAAAGCTGAAGGGAGGGCCGGAGATGTAGCTCAGTGGTTCTGGCACCTGCTTAGCAAGTGCAAGGTCCTGAGTTCGATCCCTGATAACCACATACAGCAATACCAGGCATGGTAACTCATGCCCACCAGTAATCATTACCACATACCACAATGTCAGGCATGGTGGCTCACACCTAAAATCCCAGCACTATGCTGGTGGAGGCAGGAAGATTGCTGAGTTCCAGGCTTGCCTGGGCTACATAGTGAGCACAGGGCCAGCCTGAAATACAAAGTGAGACCCTGTCTAAAAAAACAAAAAAAAACAAAAATAGACTTTTCCCCTAAAACAAAGGGAGGAGGGGGACATCAAATGTCAAACATATACATTGGAAAAATGCTTGATATTATTAGACATTAAAGAAATGCAAATTAAAACAACAATAACATACTATCATCCACCAGCATGAAAAAAAATGAAACTGACAATACCAAATTTTAGAGAAAGCAACAGGAACTTTCTTGTCCTGATAATAATGCTATACTATAACCACAACCATTTTGTTTAGTTTTATTTGGGGTTTTTTGTCCTGTTTTTGAGATAAAGTCTCAATATGTAGCCTAAATGGACCTTGAATTCATAGCAATCCTCATGCCTGGGATTACAGGTGTGCACCACCACACCTGGCTAGTAAACAATTTTGGAAAATTGGTCTTATCTGGTAAAGTTAAGAAAAATATATGCCTATGATCTAACAATTCTATTCTATACCTAATATATGCATCCACATGTTCACCAAGCACTGCAAGCAAGAATGTTCATCACATTATTTTCCAAATAGCCAAAACTGAAAGCAAAATGTCCAGCAGAATGGTTTTTGTGGTGTTTTCAATGAAGTATCATACAATAATTTTAAAAATGGGCAAATTGCACCATTACAGATGACTCTCACAAATAATGAGCAAAGGAACTGCCATACACACAGAAAGACATATGATCACATTCCTATCAAATTTTAACAACAGAACCAGGTATAGTAGCACACACATACAACCCCAGCACCCAGTTGGCCAAAGCAGAATTGCTGGAGTTCAAGGCCAGCCTAAACTACATAGTGAGACCTTGTCTCAAAAAAAAAAAAAAAAAAAAAAACACAGAAAGAGAGAGAGAAGGGAGGGAGCGAAGGAGGGAAGGAGGGAGGGAGGGAGGAAGGAAGGAGGGAGGGATATTAGAAAATTAAAGTACATATTCCACATTAATTTCCTCATAAAAGTTTTTGCATAGCTGGGAATGGGCATATCATTCAGTGGTATAGTGTTTGCCTAGCACACACAGGGCCCTAGATTCCTACACCACAATTCCCCACCCTCCCCAACCACACCACACTGCACCACACCATAAACACACACACATTTGCATAGATATGACTAGCAGCAAAAGAATCAGTGGTAGGCATATAGACACAGAGAGAGCAAGGACCCCAGGCTTCTATGCCAAAGCTCAGAAAGGGAAGATCCCTTCAAAAAGAACAATTTGTGTAACCTTCTAGTTTAAAATTATTACTTCAATTATTTCTTCTACCACTAGATGGTACTCTACATGTAAGGTGATCTGCTTGGTGAAAGGATTGGAAACAGAATCCACAGCTGAAAAATCAAGTAAAGAAAAATGAAATGCATGTGCTTTTGAGGCAGGCTCACTCCATGAATCTGCAAAATTCAAGCCAGTGAAAAACAAAACAAAACCTGCACCCTGCAGATGTATTTTTTGGCAGACAACTACCAAAACTGCACATCCACAAAACTAAATGTTTCCTCCCAAGTGGATTCCTTACCTTAATTTGTTCTCCAAGAACCACAATCTTGGCAGGATCTATCAACATATGAGCTATTTAAAAAAAAGAAAGAAAGAAAGAAAAAAAAAAAAAGGCCCAGGGATTTAGCTCAGTGGTTCTGAGGCCTGCCTTACAAGCTCAAGGTCCACAGTTTGATCCCCAGTACCAACAGAAAAAATTATATATGTGAGCTATATGTAAGGTTGTCTAAGTCTGACTTAACACTCCGAGAGAAGTATGTACTCTTTTACTGTTTTTTCAATCCTAAAAGAATCTGAAACGTAGCTTTAAATATGCAATTTTGAGGAGTTAAGACAAAAAAATATATACTAGTAACAGAACAAAGACTAGTTTACTCATTCCCTCTCTACATATCAAATTTAAACTGGTATCATGAAAGTTGTACTTAAGAGAAGACAAAACAAGGCCCACGTGCCCAAACTGGCAGCTTTTTAAATACTAGAAACAGTTCAACGTTGATAAGCAGCACTTCAAGATTACAAGGAACAGTATCTAATTTCTTAGACAAATATTTTTAAACATTTATATACCCTAAGGTCTGTCCCTAAGAGGCCCTCTCAAGGTTTTGTAATATAGGTCTCTTATCTACTAGACTCCAATAGTCTACAAAGTACATTGAGTTCCTATATTTGTTCTCAGCTTAAGTTCAAGCTACAAAAGCAACCTGACCTAAATTAAATGTGCAAACTATTCAGAGATGACATTCTCGACTGTTTACCTTCCTGATCTAAACATTTTTGAGAACCTTAGCTAATATTTTGTTCTATGGAATGACAATGCAACATTTCCAAATAGATGGTTAACTAAACTCAGAGTATTAATAACGTCAATTTACTGACTTATCTGGCACCTTTTATCCTTTTGGGCATCATAAAAAATGGCATTAAGGGCTGGAGGGTTAGCTCAGTGGTTCCAGCGCCTGCCTCGCAAGCTCAAAGTCCTGAGTTCGATCCTGGTAACCACATACAATGCTGGGCGTGGAGACTCACACCTACCACCAATCAATACCGCATACCACAGTGCCGGGGCGTGGTGGCTCACACCTATAATCCCAGCACTCGGGAAGCAGAGACAGGAGGATTGCTGAAGCAGAGACAGGAGGATTGCTGAGTTCGAAGCTTGCCTAGGCTATATAGTGAGCTCAGAGCCAGCCTGAACTACAAAGCGAGACCCTGTCTCAAAAAAAAAAAAAAAATGGCATTAATTCTATTGTTAACACCTCCTCTATCTTTCTTCCTACACTGGTGTACAATGGGAAGCTAACTACATTGTGAAAGTAAGATCAAAATTTCCTATTTTTCAGAGTGTCCTATAGCAACGTCACTCACAGTAGTTTCCCTCTTCTCATTTATCTATAAACTATTTATACCTTAAAAAAAAAAAGGTAGGGCTGGAGATTTAGCTCAGTGGTTCTGGTGCCTGCCTCACAAACTCAAGGTCCTGAGTTCGATCCTGGTAACTACATACAATGTTGGGTATGGAAACTCACGCCTACCACCAATCAATATCCATAATCCCAGCACTCGGGAAGCAGAGACATGAGGATTGCTGAGTTCGAGGCTTGCCTGGGCTACATAGTGAGCTCAGAGCCAGCCTGAACTACAAAGCGAGACCCTGTCTCAAAAAAAATAAAAAAGGTAGAGCTCAAGTTTCCTATAAACTTAGGTCTCAAGTAAT
>PVIC010036653.1:0-18465 GCA_004025085.1 Thryonomys swinderianus
AAGGGTCCACAGCGTCTTCATGGTGCCTGCGGGAAGGAGACTCCACACTGACCCCGCTGGTGACAGAGATTTCTTGTGGCAGTGCCCAGTGTGATTTGCATGTCTGTGTGTCTGGGTAGTATAAGAGGCTGAGTGATATAAGACCAGGGTGGCTGTCACATACCTGTGCCTGTTACATTTCTGTGCTGGGCAGGGGGAGCAGCTGAGCCTGGTGCTGATGTTCTGCGATTCCCACTGGTGATGCACTTGATGACTGTAGAGAGAAAATGTTAAGGTTTCCATCCTGGCTTTGTCAGTCTTCCGTGTTGTGGCTTTAATTGTGTTTTCTGGGGAGACCCCTCATGCAGGTGTTGTGCATGGTGGTGATGCAGACCCTCCCTGGCTCCACCTGCCAGGACTGTCATGATCAACATTCATCAGGTATGGGTCTTTGATATTCCTCCCAATTTCCTCTCCAGTGTCTCTGTTTACAAAATGAGCAGGAATTCGCCTCCTCCAGATCTTGATCAGACCCAAGGCTTAGCAGAATTTTATTGACAAATAAGTCATGTCTGAGAAGTGTTGCAGCCAAACACAGGACAGGGGAGGGCCAGTGATCACAAGGCAGAGGGTGTGGGTGACAGTGCCTGGAGAGTCCTCAGAAAACTAGGATTAGAGGTCCCATTTGACCCTGCTGGTCCCCTGCTAGGAAATTCTGGAAAGAATTAAAAGGATCATTTCATAGTCACATATGTGCACCAGTGTTCATAGCAGCTCAGTCTGTGATAGCTCAGTCTTAGAAACAACCCAAATGTCCATCAACTGGGGACTGGATAAAGAAGATTCTTTTAAATAAGAAGGAGTATTACTCTGTTATAAAGAATGACAAGTTTGAGTCATTTATGCACAAATGGACATACCTTGAGGATATGCTAATAAATGAAATAAATAGATCACAGATATGCAAATACCATATCTTTTCTCTGGTATGAAAACCTGTAGATGTAAATGAGTTCTAGAAAGTATGATAGATTTTGTGAAATAAAAAATGTTCAAAGGAAAATTGGCAAGCAAAAGTAATGAGGGGAAAGAATAAATATGATATAAAAAGAACAAAGAAAGTCCATGTGTATAAGGGGTGGGGGTTGTGGGGTGGGTAGAGATATGGGTAAAAATAAGAATTAACTCATGTCATATACTGGTACAAATTCCCTAATGTTGGGAGTAATTGTGAGCTGTATATAAAATATAGCAATAAAGAATTCAATTAAAGGGCCAGAGATTTAGCTCAGTGGTTCCGGCACCTGCCTCGCAAGTGCAAGGTCCTGAGTTCAATCCCGGAAACCGCATACACTGCTGGTCGTGGTGACTCACGACTACCAGCAATCAATATCACATACCACAGTGTTGAGTGTGGTGGCTCACGCCTGTAATCCCAGCACTCAGGAGGCAGAGACGGGAGGATTGCTGAGTTCCAGGCTTGCCTGGGCTACATAGTGAGCTCAGGGCCAGCCTGAACTACAAAGCGAGACCCTGTCTCAAAAAAAATAAAAAATAAAAAATAAAAAATAAAAAAATAAAAAGCAAAAAGAATAATGTTAAATAATGTTATATTTTTAAAAATAACATTTTGTTTGTCCATTCACCTAATAGATGATATCTTTGTTTTCAGAATGAAGCAGATATAAATGACAAAGCTATGAAGATGTCCATTCTTTTCTGCTGAATATTTGGTTTTATCCCACTTATTTTACTTTATATTCCGATGGTGTTTGTTTGTTTTGTTTTGTTTTGTTTTGTTGGTATCGGGAATCAAACTTGGGCCCTTGTGCATACAAGGCTGACACAGTAGCACTTGAGCTAAAAAATCCCCAGCACCTTGAATTCAGTTTTAATGAGCACTTAATGTACCATAAATGGAAATAATTTGGGGATTCTGTGTTATGCATCAGTAAAGAGTGTACTGTTGAAATCAAAGAAAAGTTGCCTACATTGGTAAGAAATTTTCCTTTAGTTGCAGTAAGAACATTTGCACTCCCCTCCCCCAGCTCTGTGACCTACACAGGGCGGGGCTGTGATCTCTCCCCGCCCTCTGAGCAGTGGCTCAGCACAGCCTGCGCTAAAGGACCTGCTCCTCTGTCCTCAGGGTCGGCCTCCCCCGTTCTCTCTGCACCCCTGTTTAACATTTGCTGGGTGATCACCTAGCACGTGTTTACTGCGTGGTGGTGAATGGCGAGTCTGGCTCTGCAGACGCTGCCCGCTGTCCTGCGTGCTGCTGCACCATGTTGGTTCTCACCGCACAGAGTGAGATCCTACAGCTCAGCCCATCAGCAGCGGGGTGTTTCCACTGTAGGATTCGATCCACGGTGATGTGTCATGGTTTCTGGTTCTCATTTGCTTTGTAGTCCCCGCACTACAATGATAACATTTGAGATTTTTTGTTTGTTTGTTTTTGAGACAGGGTCTCGCTTTGTAGTTCAGGCTGGCTCTGAGCTCACTGTGTAGCCCAAGCAAGCCTGGAACTCAGCAATCCTCCTGTCTCTGCCTCCCGAGTGCTGGGATGACAGGCGTGAGCCACCACGCCCAGCACTGTGGTATGTGGCATTGATGGCTGGTGAGCGTGAGTCTCCACACCCAGCATTGTATGTGGTTACCTGGGATCGAACTCAGGACTTTGCTCTTGCAAGGCAGGCGCCAGAACCACTGAGCTAACCCTCTGGCCCAACATTTGAGATTTTAAGAGCTTCTTTGTCACTTGTGTGTCTCTTTAGTAATGTGTCTTCCAAAGCTTTTACCTGGTTTACTTGCTTGCTTAGTTATTGGTATTTTGTATCATGTTTCTTGATATCAGACATGAAATTTTTCACTGAATGTGTCTTCTATTGCTTTTCCTTCCCAGAGCAGTCTTGCACAAATCAGATTTTAATAAGGCAATTGTACTTATCAAAAATTTTTATTGCATGAATTGTTCATTGGCATGGCTTATGAGTACTAAAGAACATCAAAATACACAGAGATTTTGTTTCCTACTTTTTTCCTAGAATGTATTGATTGGGGCCTTACATTTAGCTTTGTAGTTCTTTTTCTCATTTTTTTTTTTTTTTTTTTTTTTTGAGGCAGGGTCTCACTTTGTAGTTCTGCCTGGACCTGAACTTACTGTGTAGCCCAGGCTGTCCTCAGACTCAGAGCAATCCTCCTGTCTCTGCCTCCTGAGTATTAGGATTATAGGTATGAAGCACCAGGACTAGCATCATGACATGTGGTACTGGGGTTAAATTTGAGATTTTGTGCTTGCTGGGCAGAGGCCAGAATCACTGATCTAAATCTCCATGCCTGTATACACATTCTTATTGCAAGTAATTTTACAACACTTGTTGAAAGCCTTTATATCCCAATAAATTAAATGCTCAATCTGAAAAATCAATTGGTCATCTCTGAGTCACTCTGCATGTGGACTAGAAGTGCAATTCTTGAATCATATTGCAATAATTTGTTTAATTTTGAGGAAGTTACACATTCTTATGGTGCCTGTATCATTTTACATCTTATAAAAGTGCATGATTTTTTTGTCCATAGCACTGACATTTTTGACAATTTATTATTTTTATATTAGTTACTAGAATATTTTGCACCTGAAACTCATTGTGATTTAAAACTTATAAAAAGTCTTGCAGGGAATATAGAGGACTGAAATAATCAAGAAATATTTCAATAATATGTTTAATTTTGAGGAAGTAACACAGGACAGTTAGTAGCAGGAGGCTCTGAACCTCATTCTCTTTGATCTGACAAGTCTCTGAACTCCTCAAGAGCTGGACAGAAAATTCATGATTCGGGGATTTGGAGAAAAAGATCCAAGATCCATTTCACACAGCATTTGAGAAAAATTATCATTGTATTTGAAGGGGATTTGGAACACCTAGTAATTCTCCCAAGACCCACAGGTGAGACGCGTGCCCTGTCCCCTTCCAGCCAGCTGATGTCACTTGCAGCCCCTACCCTGCCTCACACTTGGCTATCAACAAAGCCCTCAGGTTTTCTAGGTAACCACCAGGGCTGTGGTATTGGATTCCGAGGGGGCCCTTCAACCTCTGCTAGTCCTCCTGGCAGGGAAGTGGCCAGTACCGAGGGTCAGACCTAGCTTCACTGAGGTTCAGCTGGTTCCCACTCTGCCTGGATATTAAATGTGACATCAGCCGATAGATTTCCCACTCCAGGCACATCCTTGGAGCCCACTGCCTGCTTTGGGCAGGGCGTCCCTCCTCCCCCTTGTTCATTCCTCCATGTTTTCCCACCACCCGGGTCCCTTGCTAATAGAGAGGTGTCCTTGTGTAGGTCCCACCCCAATCTGTGAGGTCCCACCCACTGGATGCACAATGACAGCACAGCAGTGGCAGGACTGTGCTCTGCCAAGGTTCAAGTGCCCCCTTTTCCACAGCTCACACAGGTGGAGCCCACAGGCCACTGCTCACAGGATGGGGCAGAGGAATGGAGGGAGAGAAGGCAGGTGTGGACTCAGTTGGAAAAGGTCACTGGTTTTTGCCACATGAAAAGTTAATACTCTGGAAACTTTATAACACTATATATCTTATCATAAATTATCCAAAAAATTTGTCCTAAGCCAACTATGTAAAACTTAAAACAACAGCAACACCAAAATTCAGCCAGCAGCTCAGGCTGAGAAGATATTAAAGTTGGAAAGGGCCCTGGGTTGTCAGTGTTCCTGAGAGGGGCCTGACTCGTTATGGTGTCCTGAGCTCTGATCTCCAGTGGTCAGCAGCAGGTAGAACACAGAGGCCTGAGCAGCACAGTGGCTGATGATGTGAACATAGCACCGTGCTGAGCAGGGCTGTCCACCCCCTGTGACTGTGGGAAGAGCTCCAGGACAGGGACCCAGGATCCTGAGTGAGGGACAGTGTGAGGTCCCAATATCTTAAAAGGATTCCATCCCGGGAGGGCCACAGTCCAGGGTGAGGTGTGAGGATGGAGCCTGTGTCTGAGGCATTGGCCCCAGAAGGGAGTCAACAGGTTACATGTCCTTCGCTGGCTGGTTCTGAGGGTGTTTTTAACCCCTACACTTCTCCCCTCCTGGGTGAGTCCCTTCCAGTGACCAAACACAAGTCTCCCTTCTTGTTCCTCTACTCACTCTGCACTGATACTGAGAAGCCCTCCTCTCTACAGAAAGACAGACCCAGAGAGAAAAAAGCAGAGAACACAGGTTGAAGACCAGATATAATCCAGGCAGCCATGCTGTCATGACCGACTTCATCAGACTAAACCTCACCTCCTAGGTGTCCTTTCAGCTATGACCTCACCAGTGGATCGAGCCATCGAAGACATCAGTGCCTTTATGATTTCCTCACCTCTCTAGGCCCCACCACTGGGCTTTGCTGCACTGGGGGTCAGGCCTTCATTATGTGAGCTTTTGGAGGGTATTTAAGATCCAAAACATAACCTTAAAGTTTTAACCCTTTGTGCTTATCCAACTTCAAACTTGACAGTTGAATAAAGGCTTTGGTGAGTTTTATCCTGTTGCTGGGTATACTCTGGGCCAGCTGAACAAGATGTGACCCATCAGTGATACACCTGGTGTAGGTATCAGGTATCTTCATGATGCACCTGTATCAACAGACTAGACCATCTCTGCTAGATCGCCATAAAGGTCATGTGATTAACAGTTAACAAAGTAACAGGAAGTCAAAGCCCTCAGGATCTGGAATGAAGAAGAAATCCCAGAGACTGACAGAAAGTGGACACTGTCCTGATGTGGGAGAGAGCTGAGCTGAGACCCAGCCTGAGATCTCATATAGGAGGCCCTCAAGGCTGAGCCTCTGTGCTGCTCTTTCACAGTAATATGTGACTGTTTCTGTAGCATCCATATTGTTCTTTGTGAGGGAAACCTGGTTGTTAGATTTGTCCGTGGAGATCGTGAGCCTGCTCTGCAGGGCTGAGTTGTAGTGCTAATTATCAGCCCAACAGATGTGTACAAGCCACTTCAGGCTCTTCAATGGAGGTTCGTGGATCCCACCTACACCGACCCTAGCTGTGGCAATGAGAAGCTAGAATCAGCCTGAGGTCTAGGTGGGTGTCACCAGTCCAGAGCCAGACTTATTCAGGGTAACCTGGGACAGGACCTCAGAGGAGCAGTAGAGAAGAAAGGTAGGGTGGTTCACCTCTCTTTCACGTTGGCTCTCTCAGTCCTGAGGAAGAGAGCACTAAATGTAGGGAAATGATCATAAATCAATGGCACATGGGTGTTGAGATCTCCCATCTGGTCCATTCCAACTACCTGATACAAATACTTCTTGAATTAAGCAGGGGATCCTGCTCTGCTGCGACCCTGCAGCTGCTGCTGAGTCCACCATTATGTCACCCTTTGTACACTTTTAGGAGCTGTTCTGGACCAAGAACTCCATGGAAATGGACAGGTGCACTGTATCCAGATGGTCTTTAGAAATAGGTATCCTGGGAAAGCATTAGGAACACTGTGCATTAAGTAGCATTTTATCTATGTCCACAGGAAAATGTTAGTGCAGAATGGAAAATTCCTGAATAATGACCACATTCTCATTAATATTTTTACTTCAGTGTAAATCACATGAAGAAATGAGTCATTTTAATTCTATTTAGGGAAATTCTCAATGGATGGAAAAAATAACCCAGGAAATAATATCAAAACATGTAGTAGATATCTCTGCCCAGTAGTACCAGATTACATATAAATTGCTTATGCTTCTTGTGTTTAGATAATTCACTATATTGTTTCATCTTTGAAATCTGATTCGAGCTTTATGTGACTCAAACAGATATATCAGGTAGCTGAGTTGTGCTAGCATTGCTACTTTGCAAACAGTTGCTAGAGACTTAAGTCTTTGTCTGTAACACAGCGGGGCTTGGCTGATTTCACTTCTTGTGGAGATACAGTAGGAATCCCTTTCCAGAAGCAAGTGGATGTTTTTGCTACACTATGGTGCAACTAGAATCATGAGCTAAATGAAACCCTGCCATTTATAAATTTATCATCATGTCCATCATTCACCCACCCCATCCATCCATCCATCCACTCAGCGGGCTAAAGCAACAGAAAATGGACTCAGACACCAAATGAAAGTCAATATAACTTACAGAATGTTTTTGTTATATTATTTCAAATGCTGAAGTGCATTGTCTTACTGCATTCCTTAGCGTGGATAAACATTTTATGGAATGCAAAATTTTATTAATTGCCATTTACAACATAGATACAACAACCATTTCACAAATGGGTTTTGTGTTGGTGGAAGGTATTTATGAGTTCAGCTACTACCCAAAGGAATGCAAAATTTACTGAGACACATGATGGGATCCTGCACAATGGCTGCGTCAAAACCCATGCTCAGCCACATGAAAGAAACCCCTCTTCTCTGTGCTAACATCAAATATATAACATCTTGAATAAAAATGAAGAAGAAATTAATTGAAGTTAATCCACTTTATTTTCCAGAATTAATCATCTTATAGCTGTTTTATGCCTGTGACAAATTTGTCTTTATTTTCTTATGGATTTCCTGTTTGTAGAACTTATGCATTTCATATTCCTTTCTACTTTTTCCTTGAAGATTTAGGAAATATTATACTTAAGTTTTATCAATATAAAGAATCTTCCAGGGAGAGTTCTGCTTACTGTAGTACATATCCTACAGGAAAAAATGAGGCCGAAAAGTTCCAACATAGATAAGATTGATAAGAACATCTGTACTGAGAGTGAAATGTTTGAAGAGAGGACATTCCTGATGTGCGTTCAGCACATATAACATGGGAAGATAAAATGTGTAAAGACCTGGGCATGAGATTTCAACCTACATACATGTTCTTTTTTAGAAAGTTGGTTTATTTCTTAATGGACAAATAATTTATTATATTAAACATAATGTTTTAAAACATGTCTACAGAGTATAGAGCCAATTGAACTAGTTAAAAACCTGCATTAACTTACATGCTTATAAGAGTAGAGAGTGTCTGGTATTTCTTCAGACATGAAACTAAGTAGGAATAACTCACAAACTACAGAGTTATATACAGAAGAAGTCCAAAGGCTCATCCTCTGCTGCCCATAGAGAGGGGCCAAGTATTTAACTCACTGTGAAGAGCAACAAGGCCAGGTTTAGATGTGGCCTATGGAGGATCCATGGGGACCCTAGAGGAGGAGTCAGGCACCATACGGATGGTGCCTGTTCACAGGGGAACATCACATCCATAGTCATGTCTTGTAATTAGAAACCAGAGGATAAGCAAGGGAAAGGGGGCATTGTGGGCCTTTAGAATAATAAAAATAGGGAGTAAACCTAGAGAGGCACCAGATAAAGCATCTTCTTGAATTTTCAATATTATAAAAAGAATGAAGAGTAAAGTAGCAGAGAATAATAAACAACTAAAAAACAGCCTTTAAGAAAGAATTTTGTGATGTGTAAAATGTCAAAGTACACATTTTGATTGTAGGTATTGAAATAGGCATTTTCTTAATGAAGGAATCAAATGCCCTTTCACATACTGGGCCAGCTGAGTCTGCCTCCTCATCGTCCACAGGCTCATCACAAGTGCTTGGAACTCTGTGTCCTGATCATGGCAACAGGGACATGGTGGATGTGGGCAAATCAAAGATGAGGATGGGAAGATGTGACTCTGAGTTACATGAGCAGCCTCAGTATAATCTCAAGTGTCCTTATAGGTAGCAAGTAGAAAGAGTCAGGGCCGGGGGAAGGTGAGGCCTATGTGAGAGCAGAGGTTATGGTGATGTGCTATGAAGATGGAGGAGGGGAACCCGCAAGAAAGACAGGCAGCTCCTAGAACCTGCACAAGTCATGAACGCGGGATCTGTGTGCAGCTTTCAGGAGCAGCCAGCTTGGCTAATGTGGTCCCTGTAGAACAATAACATCTCAGAGGTATGGAGAAGCTGCTCCCCGTGTCTGGGTGTGAGAATGAAAGAGATGTCAGAGAAGACTGCCAGGGCCTCACTGTGGGGCTGTGCCTTCACTACAGCAGTTCAGGAAGATGCCGGGTTGGGCAAGACGGTGAGTCGCAGAGGGAAATTTCCTATGTATAAAGGCGGGGCACTGAATAAACCTCCAAGTGCAGATGCAGAGTGAGGAGTTGTATGGATGAGTCCAAGGCACAGCAGGCAGGATGGTGAAGGAAAACTTGTTTTTCAACCCAGTGAAAATGGGCTCCATAAAGAGAAAAATTGCTAAAGGTGAAGAGTGATTCCTGTAAGTAAGTAACAGATTTAAAGGAATCTAAGATTCAGTAGAGTATCTCAGGTGACACAGAAAGGGCATCAGGGGCTGGAGATTTAGCTCAGTGGTTACAGTGCCTGCCTCACAAGTGCAAGGTCCTGAGTTCGATCCCCGGTACATGCTGGGCATAGTGACTCACGTCCACCAGCAATCAGTACCGCATACCACAGTGCCAGGCATGGTGGCTCACACGTGTAATCCCAGCAGTCGGGAAGCAGAGGCAGGATCGCAGAGTTCGAGGCTTGCCTGGCTTACATAGTGAGCTCAGGGCCAGCCTGAACTACAAAGCCAGACCCTGTTTCAAAAACGGAGGGGGGCGGTGCACCGGGAGTGGTGGCTTGCGCCTGTCATCCCAGCACTCGGGACGCAGAGACAGGAGGATTGCTGAGTTCGAGGCTTGCCTGGGCTACATAGTGGGCTCAGGGCCAGCCTGAACTACAAAGCAAGACCCTGTCTCAAAAAGGGGGGGGGGGGCAACACTGCACACACTCTGCATTTGTTCTTGTAGTTGAACTCCTAGCATGGTGGTCGTGCCTGCCCTCTGCTGGTCACCATTGTCCCTGCAGGGAGTTTTTTGTCAGGGCTCACAGTTATGTCCTCTTACTGTGTCTTGCACAGTAATACATGGCAGTGTCCTCGGTAGTCACAGAGCTCAGCTGCAGGGAAAACTGGTTCTCGGCTTTATCAGCAGTCATGGAGATGCGGTTCTGGAAAGTTGAATTGTATCTTGTGCTCCCTGAACCTCCATATATGTACCCCATCCATTGTAGAGCTTTTCCAGGAGGCTGCTGAATCCAACTCCAGCAGTAACTACTGACAGATTCCCCTGTGACAGTGCAGGTGAGGGACAGGGTCTGCGATGGCTTCAGCAGGCTGGGTCCTGACTCCTGCAGTGTCAGATCAGACAGGACACCTGAGGACAAGAGTAGTCATGGTTAGTCTGTCCTTCCCACTCCCAAGCCCCTGTAAACAACTAGAGACTCCAGGACCCTCACCCAGAGGAGCTGCCACCAGACACAGAAGGGTCCACAGTGTCTGCATGGTGCCTGCAGGATGGAGACTCCACACTGGCCTTGCTTGGTGACAGAGATTTCTTGTGGCAGCCCGCAATGTGATTTGCATGTTTGTGTGACTGTTGGTATAAGAGGCTGAGCCAGTATAATGTGCTTTCCTGAGACCTGGTGCCGGTCAGTGGGAGCTGCTGTACCTGCTGCTCCTGGTCCGGGATTCCTTCTTGGATAAGACTTTTATTTTTTCTCTGACATTTTATGTGTTAATGGTGTACTTGATGATTGTGTAGAGAACGCATTAAGGGTTTCCCTGCTATCCTTGTGAGCCCATTAGACTTAGCTTTAATAGTTTTTCCTACAGAGACCTTTCCTGAAGGTGCTGTGCATGGTGGGGGTGCAGACTCTTCTGGGTCTGACCTGCCAGGACTCTCCTGATCAACTCTCATTCATAAGGGTCTTTGATATTCCTTCCAATTTCCTCTCCAGTGTCTCATTTTACAAAAATACACAGGAGGAATCAACTTCATGCACACTGAGTAAGAGTAACATCTTAGTGAGACCTTGTCCACAAACAAGTGACATCTGAGGAGAGTGACAGGCAAACAGGGGACAGAGGAGGACCAGTGACAACAAAGCAGAGGGTGCGAGTGACAGTGACTCATGTACAGGAGTGTGAGGTGTTAACAGGGGTGAAGAAGAGATGTCCACAGGAGGACGGTGACCCTGGTCTCCGTGAAGGGCGGGGAGTCCATCAGAGAGCTCCAGCAGGTCTTTTAACACTTTTACCACGTGGTGCTTGTCCAATTTCTTGGACAAGTAGTAGTTTAGGTAGAGGCTTTGGTGATTTGTAAGCTGCTGCTCTCTGGAATGTGGGCTTGATGAGCAAGTTATGTTCTGTCAATAACCCACTCGCTCCAGGTGAGAGGCATCCTTCATGGCACACCTTTATTAAAAGCACAGAGAATCCCTCCTGTATGAACAGCTATGTGGGCATCTGATTAATAATTGGAGAAGGAAGTCACCGGAACTCAGGGCCCTCTGCTCTGGG
The DNA here is from genome assembly GCA_004025085.1 of Thryonomys swinderianus. Classification (NCBI taxonomy): domain Eukaryota; kingdom Metazoa; phylum Chordata; class Mammalia; order Rodentia; family Thryonomyidae; genus Thryonomys; species Thryonomys swinderianus. Next base: position 11,310 of record PVIC010036653.1, read on the forward strand.
GCAAAGAAGAAACCCCAGAGGCTGACAGGAAGTGCACACTTTCCTGATGTGGAGGTTCCATTCGTCTCAGCTATTCCCTTTCTTTGTTTCTTTTAAAAAGAATTAAAGCATCATACCATTCCAATATATGCACGCTCATGCTTTTATTGGTCCACTGTGTAATAGCTACTTTTTTTTTTTTTTTCTTTTTGAGACAGGGTCTCGCTTTGTAGTTCAGGCTGGCCCTGAGCTCACTATGGTGCCCAGGCAAGCCGCCGCGAACTCAGCAATCCTCCCGTCTCTGCCTTCCGAGTGCTGGGATTACAGGCGTGAGCCACCACGTCCGGCATTGTGGTATGCGGTGTTGATTGTTGGTGGGCGTGTCTTCACAACCAGCATTATATGTGGTTACTGGGGATCGAACTCAGGTCTTTGCGCTTGCAAGGCAGGCGCCAGAACCACTGAGCTAACCATCAGGCCCAATAGCTACATTTCTGAAGCAGCCCAAAAGCTCAAAAACTGAGGAGTGGATGAAGAAGATATGATTTTTTTTTTTTTTTGAGACAGGGTCTCGCTTTGTAGTTCAGGCTGGCCCTGAGCTCACTATGGTGCCCAGGCAAGCCGCCGCGAACTCAGCAATCCTCCTGTCTCTGCCTCCAGAGTGCTGGGATTACAGGCGTGAGCCACCACGCCCAGCATTGAAGATACGATTTTTTAATATAATGGTCTACTACTCGCCCTGAAAGATAAGCATGAAACATTTTAAACTAAACAGATGCACCTTGAGACTGTACTCTATGTGAAATACATCAGAGATGCATGTGTCAAAGAGTGGAAAACAAGGGTTTTGTAGATAAGGCATTTTAAGGGAGGGGAGGAGAAATTAAAAAAAGGGAAACCAAGATATATCATGTACAAGTACAAATTCTCCATGAGGAATGCTACTAGTATGTATACCTAAAATGTACCAGTAAAATGAAAATTTAACAAATTATATCTAAAAAGGAGTAAGAAGGTTTGATACAGTCTCCAGAGTCCACAGCTTCTCCTCACTCAGGACAGACAACTAGAAACCACTGGCCTTCACTGAGGGGAGTTTAAGGAGAACGGCTATCTTTTAGGATCAACATACAAAGAAACTTCAAGTAGAAGTTAAAAATAGGAAATCCAAATATTCACTAAAAACTATATAAATATAAATAAAAACTATACAAATAAATATATGGATTTTGTCATACATAACATGATGTATAATTGATTGTGTCAACTTGAGCAAGAAATGTGTAAGTAAATGGAACCGTGAGTCCCGGGTATGGTTGAAGGATTAACTGCACACAGACACCTATCCCGGCTGTGGGTGACGGTGACCAACATGCCTGGAGCCTGAATGTAAGAATAATAATGACAAAGAAGTTTTGCTTCTGTTTCTTCAGAGGAGCTGCAGACTTCACTGTCACCTTGGACATCACCCCCGGCTTCCAGTGCGGCATTTTCTGCTCTGCAGAGCAGATTCTTCACCTTCCATCATAGACCCCTGGGCCTGTGGGTCAGACTCACACAGGACACTGCTGTGAGCTCCAGGCCTTCAACTGGGTCACATAGATCTCCAGCCTTTGTGCACTTTTTACGCCTGACTCTGCGGCAGCCACTGTCAGCCAATCTTGTAAATTCTTATATAGTTGCGGGTTTTTTGTTCCTTTTTTTTTTGAGCCAGGGTCTTGCTTTGTTGTTCACACTATTCCTGAGCTCACTCTGTAGCCCAGACAAGCCTCAAACTCAGCCATCCTCCTGCCTCTGCTTCTCGAGTGCTGGGATTATAGGAGTGAGCCACCAAGCCTGGTATTATTGTATGTGGTTACTGGGATTGAACGAGGGACCTTGCACTTGCTAGGCAAGTGCTGGAACCACTAAGCTAAATCTCCAGCTCACCAAAGAACTAATTTTGACATCAACTTTTTTTTCTTGAACTAACGACTCACATTTTTCTCCTCTTTTTCTATTATCGACAGATTTTCTTCATTCATTAACTTATTTAAAGTCGTTTTCAGTGAGTGTAGTTTTTGAAAAGTATTAGTAAGAAAAAAGCACCAGTTTTGAATATGTTCCCATGAACATAAACTTATCGTTATCCCAGTCATTATGTAAGTGCTCAGCTGTTGATTTCAAGGACGATCCTCATTTGTACTGTAAAAGACCTGGGCCAGAATGATGCTAACCCTGGTGTTTCCTCAGGAATAAGTAAGACATTACGATGCTTTGTATCATCTGTGACACTTGATTTCACATTCTTTCTCTTTTCACACTTTGTAACAAGTTTGAATTTTAATCACATTTAATTTATTAGTGTTTAATATTTATACAGATTAGTGAGTTTCATTTTGCATCTTTAAATATGTACACAGTGCACTTCAAATAATTTCTCCATCATTAGGTCCTCTCTTTTTTAGTTTTTTGGTGGTACCGGGGAGCTCGATCCACTTGAGCTCGGTACCACTTGAGCTAAATCCTTGCCCTAAGCTCCTCTTTTTCTATCTTCCCTGGGATCCTCATCTTTCATTCCTGTCTCCTACATTCTGTCATCTCTCTCTTTTTTTTTTTTTTTTTTTTTTTTTTTTGCTTTTTGAGACAGAGTCTCGCTTTGTAGTTCAGGCTGGCCCTGAGCTCACTATGGTGCCCAGGCAAGCCACAGCGAACTCAGCAATCCTCCTGTCTCTGCCTCCCGAGTGCTGGGATCTGTCATCTCTTTTTTAAATTTTCTTTCTTTCTTTCTTTTTTTTTTTGAGACAGGGTCTTGCTTTTGTAGTTCAGGCTGGTTCTGAGCTCACTATGTAGTCCAGGCAAGTCTCGAACTTAGCAATCCTCCTGTCTCTGCCTCCTGAATACTGGGATTACAGGTGTAAGTCACCACGCCCGGCACTGTGGTATGTGGTATTGATTGCTGGTGGGCGTGAGTCTCCACACCCAGCACTGTATGTGGTTACCGGGATCGAACTCAGGACCTTGCACTTGCTAGGCAGGCACCAGAACCACTGAGCTAACCCTCCGGCCCTCTTTTTATAATTTTCTTAATGGTAACTAATAGTTTATGGTTTCCACTATATATATATATATATATATATATATATATATATATTCTGTGTATGTGTATATATATATACACACACACACACACACACACACACACACATACACACACAGAATTTCTGAATACATAAACAAAAAATATACTTTTACATACTTCAGGCCCATAATGGGGAAGAGAAAGTAGTAATAGTTTAAAAATATTTTAAATTACATTTCCCTGATGGCTTTCCAGCTTTGTGAGTGAAAAACACAACTACTATACAATGTAACTGTGAAGTACGATGGGAGATAAAATATCTTTCAATGAATGAATAAATAATCCATTCAGAAAATTTGTATTTTCATAGTGATAAAATAGGATGTGGAAAATAATTTGCATAAAGAGCATTTTTATGACAGAAGTGGGGACCCCAATACTATGTCATTAAAACACAGTAGGGGAACTGAGTCCCCGGTGGGAGAAGAGCCAGGAGCACCAGAGTCTCCACCCGGAAACTCTCCCGGGGCACACGGCGTCTCCTCCCGTGTTCGGACACCATGAGGGGCGGGTCAGGGGCCACACTGGCGAGTTCTGAATCCCCTCGGTCCTGCTGAGAGTTTCCTGCTGGTTTCGTGAGCAGAGGGTCTTACGTCTTTTCTCACTGACTATCCATCTCTACATATTCAAATTCCCATCAAACTTTTACCTCAATTCTCTATTTGTTTTTAACCAGGCACTGAGCTTTACTACTATGCTTTCTTTCATCAGAACCCAACAGTCACTTAGGTCTATGTGTCCTCAAATTTGGTGCCAGGAACTCAGTAGAGGGAATTCTACCCTCACAAATGACGTCGGTCTTGTGCATAGGTAGAAATACATCGTCTCGTTAAACACACTTTTCTTATTCAAGAGTTTCTGACATAAACATAAACTCATGAATTAAGCTGCAGGTCCTGACAGGAAGCCAACCCCAGACCTCCCTCTGCATCTCATCTGAAGGTGATCCAGCGTTGCGTGTCCTGCGCGCCCCCTGCTGGTGCCATGCGTTTGTATAGGAAGGTTTATGTCTGGGCTCACAATGAGGTTCCCCACTTTGTCTCTAGGGCAGTAATACACCGCCGTGTCCTCAGCCTTCAGGCTGTGCATTTGCGATACACCGTGTTCTTGTCATTGTCTTTGGAGATGATGAATCGGCCCTTCATGGAGTCTGAGGCGAAGATATTAGTACTTCTTTGACTGATGGACGAGACCCACTTCAACTGCTTCCCTGGAGCTTGGCAGATGCAATGCATGTTGTAGTCACTGGAAGCGAATCCCGAGGCTGCACAGGAGAGTGTCAGAGACCCTCCAGGCTGCACCAAGCTTCCTCCGTACTCCACCAGCTGCACCTCAGCCTGGATACCTGCAAACAAAGGACATCCTGCTCAGGACACTGTCACATATGTCCACTTTTAATCCCACTCATGTGCACTCACACACCCAGCATCTCTTATTCTCTGCAAATAACCTTTTAAACAGCAACAACGAAAACCCAGCGCAGCCCAAGATCCATGAGGGGCCATCTGTGCTGAGTCCTGATCACCAAGTGGGAACGGCTGGCATCCAGGGCTGGGCTCCTCTGCAGAGCTTCAGGGTCACGTCTGGCCTGCTTGTCATCAGTTCAGAAAGCCCTACTTAAATGGCCTCCTGCTCCATAGTAAGTTCCAGGGTTGGGTGTCTCAGAGAGGGCAGCACACAGAGCAGACATGAGTGTGCCGGGGAATTTGGGTAACAGCGACTGCATTCAACAGAATATGGTATCTCATGTGTTGCTATTGATCTATCTTTTGTCTACTTTTAGTTTTCATGTACACATAACAAGCATTTTTAATTTTCTGCTTTGAAAATGCAAAATTATCAAAGTGTCAGAAACCGTTCCATTTTTCACAAGGGAGCTAATGTGCCATGTTTGTTCTCCCAATGAGTGATACCAAAAAGAGTAAAGACTCATTGAATTGAATATTTGAGTGAGAGCACATGGTTCTGTGAAAGTGGATACAGATGTTCTGCCACACAGTGAACCTAGAAGGCTTTGGAAAGGAGCCGACGCCCTGCACCGACTGCCTGACACACCAGTGAAGAGCAGCAGGGAGCCGGGAGGCTCTTCCCAAGACGAGGACAGGGTGAGCGGGAAGCCATGACCGCCATGGTTTACTACACAAATGTGGCCATAAATATACAACATAATAAAGTGATGAACAGTGGTACAATATTGTACAGATGGCAACACTCTAACAGGACATGCATGAATCTTGAAGCTATCCCATCCCTTTGCCTTTACCTTGTTTAAAATCTGCCTTGATTCTTGTCCCTAAATAACTCAAAAGTAATGAAGGTTTAGAACTAGCTCTCCCTGGGAAGGTACAGCTGGGTGATCGATAGTTTTCATAGGAGAGGCTGAGGAATCTTATCTGTTACTGACTTTCCTTATTCTGCTACATAAATATTACCTTCCTCCTGGACACTTAGCTGATACATTGTAATATTTTGGGACATTTTGAAGGAAATACTGTCAATTCTTGTACTGGAATCAATAAGCAGAACTGTTGTCTACAATCCTGAAGTAAATAAAGCCTGAGCGTTCAGCAGATCCCCAGAAATTGTCCCTAATAAAAGACACGTTAACGTCTAACCCCCAGAACTAAAGGGTTGGGTGGAGGAGGACAGTAGCTCATGTAGGTCTCAGCACCATCCCCAGTCTGACTCTGTCAGTCCCTGTCCTGTGAGGCCCAGTTTGCACCTCAGGGATCATTATTTAATGCTCTAAGATCAAGGCATAGCTCCAGTGATAACTTCAGGTACTTCACAATTAATGGAAGTAATCAGAAGTTTTCTGTTGCTAGGAGGAGGGCTGTCCATTCCTGGTAATGAGAGGTTTCCCATCACCAAACTCATTTCCAGCTTCCTCTGTGGTCAGCAGTGGACATGTGGCTGATGGCAGCAGTTCCTGGTTCCATCTCCTTCCTCCTGCTCCCAGCTGGATGCAGAGTCTTCCAAGAGGCACAGGAGGTGGGGAGCTGTCTGCAGAGGATCTTAGGTCCCTGAGTTACTACTGCGTTTCTCCTGAGTGAGAAATGAATTAAACACGGGTTATATGAAGCTTTTGAGCTTCGGGATATCTTGGTGATATTATCACTTCCAGCATTGAGTGAGAGATATAGCAGACAAAGTGATGGAGATATTGGACTATTCAGATCCATTGGGAAAATGAGTTTGGAGTGGTAAATGTCAACTTTGGTGCCTTTCAAGAATGAATGGGAGCTCAGGACAGGTTCGAGGGCCCAGCTGATCCTATGTCTGTCCATTGTCATTCGTTAGCAGAGAATATGTATTCTAGTGACACAGAGGGAGAGGAATTTGGCTGTAAATAGTCACTTTGAATTTCTCACCTAAGTTAATTTAAATTATTTAGATCAAAGGAAGTGAGAATTTTTCTTTTGCCTGCTTTTGTTTTGTTTTATCCATTTCTTTTTTTCTTGTTTGTTTTTCCCACATCAATTTTCTATCACTATTAACTTACTTTTAACTCCTGAGTAAGAACCTCCCCTCACTTTTCCCTCCTTCTCATAGCCCATTTGCTAATTTTTCAGTCACAGGGTCTCCTTGCTCGCTCTCTCCCTGTCACGCTCCTCCTCCAGGATCAGGGCTGTTGGTCAGTCCACCTCTGTTGCTCCAGGCTGCAGGGAGAGACGTGCAGAGCAGGACTGCTGGGGGCCACACCGTTGCATCAGGAGTACCAAGCATAAAGCCCAGGTCTGGTGGCTCCCAGGGCGAACTGCTCTCCTCGGTGGGTCTGCTGGCTTGCTGGAGAGGGACACGGTGCCCTGCACTGGTTACCTGATGGTGTGGGGGAGAGGAGCCTCTCACTCGGTGCAGGTCCATGTCTACAGTTTTATTTATGTATTTATGTTTACTACATTGCATTGCTTTCCAGATTTAGTCAGGGTTGTGTGTGTGTGTGTGTGTGTGTGTGTGTGAGAGAGAGAGAGAGAGAGACCGAGACAGAGAGAGAGAGAGAGAGAGAGAGAGAGAGAGAGAGAGAGAGAGAGAGAGAGAGAGAGAGAGAGAGAGAAA
>PVIC010036654.1:0-18467 GCA_004025085.1 Thryonomys swinderianus
ATCACACTAAACATTCAGAATTTGTACCAGTACATGACACAACTCAATTCTCATCTTTTCTCATTCCACTGCTCCCCTATAACCCTCCCATCCCCTATATATTTAAGCTTCATTTCCTTTTTTTAAGCCATCAATTTTTTTCTTTCCCCTAGTTATTTACCACTACTCCCTTTGTCCTTTGAATATATTCTATTTTGCAATATTAGAAAAGTTCAAAGTAAATTACCTCCTTTCCTGCCTTCAGTCATGTGATCATCCTGCCGTAGCTTCCCAAGTATTTGGTATTATACACATGTATAACTAGGGGGAGACCAAAGCATTCTTGAAAGGTTAATAATTGAACTGCTATTGTTCATCTTATAAAGATATACTGTTCAAGTACATGTAAAATAGCCATACAGAATCTATATATACTGATTAAGTCATAACTTCTGCATTTTGGAGATAACACTTGAAGACCAGCAGAGTTTGAAGATGTAAGTGGTTTACTTATGAGTAAGTTGCAAGCGCAACTCAGGAGGAATGCTTGCCAGCCAAAAACATGAGAAAACATCAGCAAGGTTACCAGTGTTAGCATTTTCAGAATTATCTGTTAATGAGAGACCCAACACATATATTGTTCATCTATCACATTTCAAAATCAGGTATAAAGTTCACTTTGACTGGGAATTCAGGCTTATTATCATTTCAGTTTTGGGAGACCAGGACTAAGTAAGTTTGTTTGGAGTTTCTTTTTCTTATGCTCAACTAGATTTTTTTTGGGGGGTGGGTGTATTTGTTTGTTCCCTTGAATGATGATGAGGTTTAATCTAGCAGGGCAGTCTTTTTTGTTGTTGTTTGTTTATATGTTTGTTTTATAACCAGGATTTGGTTTCATAGTATCTAGATCAATTGTATGTCTTTTGATATTTGTAATTTTGCAATTAAAAAAAGATCATTTTTTCCTCAAGTGATAAAATGCCCATTTCAATTACAAGTTAATTTCTTAAATAATGTTATATTATCTGGATCTATTACATTAATAGGGTTCAGATTATTCATATACTGGCATTTTTCTTCCTCCAAGGGTCAGAAAAGATGGTGAACACATGCTTAGCTTCATGGAAGTATTTTAATTCTGTACTAGTGAATCCTAAAATAGAAGTTTTCTCAACCCCATCTACGATATTTTGTATATGTTTCATTTCCTGAAAGTTCATTTGTCTCTATATAGTCGGCACAAATTCACTTGATCTTCAACAGAATGAGAACTATTCTATTCTTAGGAATTTTCTACTAAGATAATTTGATATACCCACCACTGTTTCTAGATAATGATATTGATATTGGGATTATTTTTCTTTCTTAAAATAGTGAAGAGAACAGGCGTATCTTGTAGACTACAGAGCCAAAGCTCCAACATCCCTTAGGGAACTGGAAGTCGGTGGCTTTTGTGACTGAAAACAAAAAGGAAGTCCCAGCAGGGTTGTGTCTATTAGGGCACTTCACTGAAGAATCACAGGACCTGTCTCCCCTCTGAATTGCAGGGCAGGAAATTTAATGAAAATGATGATTAGTATTATAAAAATATGTTTTCTTTGCTCTTAGTTCTTTCCTCCTTTTCTCCTTGCCTCTTCTGTTCACATATAAGCAGGCATGCCTTTGGTGAAACAAGTTTCTGTTTTATTTTTCAGTTTAATGAACTCTGTGTGCTTTCTGTGCATTAAAGTTTTTTCTGTATGTTTGTTTTTACAGTGATGCATTTTATCATAATGCCATTAAAACCTTTTTCTGGCTTCTTTCTTTTTCCTTCGATCTTTTTTTTTTCCTATGCACAAATCATTTGAAGTTTTCACATGGTTAGAGCAGTGTTCTCTAAATTGTTTTCTCACTTTGTAGTAGAAGCATATTTATTGCATGTCTTGTTTTACCTTTGTTTGCATGCAATATTTTTTGAAGTTCATATCCAAAATAATTACACTTAAACTTAATGAAAGTTGACTATTTTGCTTGTTTCGTAGTGAAAAATTCACAATTTTAATTATACAATAAAAATACTGTTTCAAGGAAAATTGAGACTATCTTAGTGCCGGGCGTGGTGGCTCACAACTGTAATCCCAGCACTCGGGAGGCAGAGACAGGAGGATTGCTGAGTTCAAGGCTTGCCTGGGCTACATAGTGAGCTCAGTGCCAGCCTGAACTACAAAGCGAGACCCTGTCTCAAAAAAAAAAAAAGACTATCTTCTTTTAATTTCAATGGCACCTTAGTACTGCCACTGAGATATAAATATATACAAATCTATATATGTACATTTTCCTAGCTTTAGTCTAAGCACAGATATTTTTGTCAGTATGATTTTAGGAGACATCAGTTAGCGATACAACAAATCATTAGAGTTTGATGTCCAGACTTTATTGAAAATCTTTATTAATATATAACTTGCAGCATAGTTAAAAGTTTTTATGTTTAAATAGAATTCCAGTAAAATTTTGAACTATAACATCTAAATCAATCTACTTTTAGAAATGCATTTATTCATATATGAAATCATAATGTCATTAAAAACTTTTTTTGGCTTGTTTCTTTTTCCTTTGATCTTTTTTTCTATGAAATCATAGAAAAATTGTATTCATGTATCAGATTAAAAAGTAGCCAGCTAAGAGCATGTGTTTATGTGCTTGTGGGTGTTTTAAGTAAATATATCTTTATGTACAAAATATTTAATATAGGTACAGAGAAATGTACATTCTTTTTGCTAGAACCAGAAGGTTATTGACTGTGAATATCAATCCTTATCCCTTAAAGAAGTGATATAATGTTTTTAAGTATAAATTGAAAAGTATTCATCCACACAATTTTTCCACTTCATTTAGTTTTAAAAAACTCATTGAGTACTAACTGTATGCCAAATGCTATTTTAGACTCCTGAGATAGTACGAACACAAGAAAATATGAAATTAGTTTTAATGAGTGGTGAAAAACAATTTAAAAACCTATGAGATTGTGATATTACACAGAATGGCTTGTGTATATAGCTATAAATTGTGTCCAGTGAAAGAATAATTTAGAAACTTGTCAGAAACAGGAAAGAAGCTTTGAATGGTGCAGTGTGGTTGAAACAAAAAAGGAGAGGGAAAAATTTGCACTAATTAGTGACTTACTTTCAGTCAGCCTGATCAATCTGGATGACTGATGTCTGCATCCAACCACCACTGTCACAGCAGCTGGAGAGATGTCATTCGAATCTAAAACTGGAGGTCAGCCTTAACACTTGGTGTGGGTACTTCCATAAAAGAGGCCTTTAAGCAGTGGTCTGAAGTAAGTAGTTCATTCCAACTAATAGAGCTGACAAATATTTCATGTAAAAATAATTTTGGCACAATTTTAATACATAGTATATATCGCCACCCTTAATACTTGATGTAGCAGAGTTAAATAGCTCACAGGGTAAAAAGTTTGACTAACACACTGATTGGGAATAGCTGGTTGTATAGGTAGCTAAATTGTGCAATGAGTCTTGCAGAGTGATTGGAAATTAGTGTGGACAAAAACATAGGAAGGGATACTAAGAAACTACAGAGGAGGAAAAGGTATGATTGAGCAGAATACCTCTAAACAATTTAAGAAATAATTGAAGCAGCTCATGACAGAGCTTCCAGAGGAGTGAACGAGGTGGAACATATGGTCCAAGATAGTTTATTAGACATCTGGTAGCCAACATAAGATTCTAAGTAGAGAAATAATAGAAGGAAACTTCATAGTGAAAAGGCATATTACATACTACATTCTTGATTTTCAGTAACTAACAAGTACAGTGTTGCTGCTAAGAGAGTTGCTGTACTCTTCCCAGGTGTCTTTTTTTATTTTTTTATTTTTTTTTGAGATGGGGTCTCGCTTTGTAGTCCAGGCTGGCCCTGAGCTCACTATGTAGCCCAGGCAAGCCTCAAACTCAGCAATCCTCCTGTCTCTGCCTCCCGAGTGCTGGGATTACAGGCGTGAGCCACCACTTCCGGCACCCAGGTACCTTTTGCAAACATTTTGTCCAGAACAAATAATTGGGGAGGAAAAGAGTTAGCAAGGTATTGTACATTTACTAAAGTATTAAAGATAGAAGAAGGAAAAAGTAACTAGATTGTGCAGAGCAAGTGTGGGATTATTAAATTTTGAGAAGAATATGCCTTGGTGAAAAGTCCCAATCTGTCCACCATCCAACAGCTCCTGTCTTCTGAGACTGTTCTCTGGAATCACCTGCAGACTTCGGGAGCCCTTCCACCATCCATCCTTGGTCTCAGTGATTGACAGGTCATGCCTGATCACCCCGATGCTTGTCATGCCTTTATCTCCTGCTTCATGGAGAAGAGAATAACTATACTGTACAGCAGATATCATGATGTGCCTTGTAAGGTACATCCTTGCCTTCTCGAGCCCAGAAAAAAAAAAAAAACATAGTATCATTATAATACTATACCTTGAATTTGGTTCATTTTTCCATTTGTGTTTGGCTTTTACTTTATTTCTAAAATGCACAGTTCCTGAAGTTATTTGAAAACTTCAAAAAGGCCATAAAAACAAAAAAGTGCTTAATTACAAATATGAAAATCCTTAGGCTTTTTTGAATGGCTTCCGCAAAGTAAAATCCTGGAAAGTTCACTTAAAGCAAAGTGATTCAGGAGATTGGTGACAGATTTAGAGAGTTATAGGAATTAAAAAGCAGTCTTATCATCAACAAACTTGCTGAAATTGCTTTAAAAATTTGTATTTTTATTATCACCTTAAATTCAATTTTTACTATGATTTTTAAACTATCTAGCTTTGTTAACAGAAACATTTACATATGTGGAAAAAATGCACATATAGGAGGGACTGAATCACTGCTGGCTTAATCTTGAAAATAGGTCAGCAATTGATATTAGCTTCTGCAGCAAATTATAGACACAGGATATACCTAGATAGATATGAGTTATTGAAATTTAAACATTACCTGTCAGCAAAGAAAATTAATTTGACAGATGTGTCTCTATGATTCATTTTTGAATATGTATAGCATTTTTACCTGACACATATCTCTTCAACCTAACTTTCAACCACATTCTTATTAGAATCAGTCTTACATTCAAACCATCATTCAAAGATAGGTCATTTAACATTTATTACTGGTTATGGGATAGACTAGTATTTGAAATATAAAAATGTGTTTTATTTATCCCATGGATTTTACTTGAGAACAAAAACTATGTACATTTTACAAGTGAAAAATTCAAGTTTTACAATATCACATATTTGATAACTGTGAAATCTAGATCTTACTCCCAATTATTATTCATGTATTTCATACTACTTTCCCAATAATCTCAATAAATACACAATTTAGAACCTAGAAGATGTGACAGAGTAGGAAATTGCTATGATGTTTTCTTTAGGAGATATGCTGTCAATCCCAGAAAAGCCAGTGGAAAGTGCATTGTTCCAAGTTATTAATTACTACTGAGAAGATAAAAAGTAATACCAAAGGGATGGATCACATCAAAGGTGTATGAATTATTTTGTTAACCATGTTGTGACCTAAGCTGTTCCATCCAATGGAAGAAGGGGACAATGACAGAATGTGGTGCAGATTTTTCTGACTTTACAGTAGCTTCTATGGCTAGCTTATTCTTCAAATGCATTTTTATAGATTTAAGGTATCTCAATCTGTGTGCTACTCACATTTCACGCTGTTTATTCTCTGTCATGAGAGAATAATCTATGCATTGTTCAAAAGTTCAGCAGCATTTTTGGCTCCTACCCAACAGATGCCAGAATCATCTCTCCCCCAAATTGTGACTCTGACATCCACGTGGTCAAATAGCCCAAATAGCACCCAGTCTAAGAAGGATTGCTGTACATTGTTACAAATTTCTTTTCTAAGGGTATATATCTAAGAATTTATTGACTAAATGAAGTCCAATCTTATTAAAAACAGAATACAATATTAATTCTTTCCAATGAGATAACATAAGTCAGACCAAAGTACAATGTACCTTCAGGACATACTCATAAGTGAAATAAATAGGCATCAGATGTGTACATATCAGACCTGTTCTCTGGTATGAGAAACTGAAGATGTTAATGAGTTCTAGAATGTATGATGGATATTGTGAAATAGAAAATATTCAGAGGGAAATGTGGTGAAGGAGTGAGTGATGAGGGGTAAAGAAAAAAATCTGATGGTAATAAAAGGGGAAACAAATCTTATGTATTTAGGGAGTGGGAGTTGTGGAGTGGGTAGGGGAATGGGAAAAAATGAGAATTAAATTGTGTCATATACTGGTACAAATTCCCAATATTGAATGTGATCATGATGTGTATAAATAATGTATCTGTAAAGATGAAAATTTTAGGAAGTAGCTTTTATAAGGAGCTTTTACACTTCCAGTTTACTGAAAGGAAGAATAATATTCTAGTCGATTATCTAGGGCAGCCACTGATAGGTGTGAGCAAGATGAATTCGAATTGTGTGATCTGAATATGCATTTTCTTATGCTTAATGATTGCTGAAAATAATTTCGCATGATGGAGGAGACTAGCCAGTTTAGAAAGTGATTGATCAAAGTAAAGCAATTGCATAGCCGATAAAATTGATAATGAATTTTGGAGAAACTGAGCATCGACGTCAGAAACGTTCCTTATACGTAATATTGGCAAGAGACACTCATTGTAAAGATGTATTCATTGCATGCTGTTAACTGTAAATGAAAAACACAATATACATTTGGTACAGAAATGGATAATTTAAGGCTAAGATGTTGCTTTACTGTGGATTTTTTTAAATAAACTTAGTTTATTGGTACATTTTAGAACATTAGGATCACATTCCTCATTTAAATTTGTAACTGTACAGGATATACCTGTTGCTCATTCTTCCATCACTCTGGTCTCCCTTCAACCCCACCTCTTCAGTATTCAAGTTTCATTTGTTTTTTCCTTTTTACCATCATAGTTTTTGTTTTCCTTCTTTGTTTTCCCTTGCTCTTTCCCAGTTACCATTTTCCCTTTGAACATATTACTCCTATATCACAATACCTGTCATACATTCTGGGCCACATTTACACTCTCAGTTTCTAATACTAGAGAAAGATATTTACACATCTGTGTCCTGTTTATTCCACTTCTGAGTATGACCTCAAGATGCATCCATTTACTTATAAATGTGTTCATCTTATCATACTTTGTGGCTGAGTAATATTTCATTTCATATAAAAAAAAGAAAAGAGAGACAAACCTGCATCTTTACTCTTTGGTGGTTGGTCATTTGGGAAGTTTCCAATATTTACATATTACCAAGTGTGCTTGCTATAAACATGTGTGCCTACATACTCCTGTGATATGAGGGCTTTAATTATTTCATGAATATACCCGGCATGGAAATAGCAGGGTCAGATAGGACCTCTAATCTAGGTTTTGGAAGGAATGGCCACACTGATTTCCACAATGATTGCACCAGTCTATGTCCCCATCAACAGTGGAAGAGAGTTGCTTTCTACCCATGGCCCAACCAGCATCTGTTATTGGTTGATTTTTCTTAAGTGAATTCTTTATTGGTACATTTTATATACAGCTCACAGCTACACTCAACACTGGGAAATTTGTACCAGTATATGACACGAGTGAATTCTCATTGATTGATTTCTTTATAGCAGCCATTGTTTCTCAAGTGAGATGGAATCTCAGTGTTCTTTTCATATGCATCTCTTGAATGACCAGGGATGCTGAACATTATTTCATATATTTCTTTGCTGCTCTTACAGCTTTATCTTAAAAAAAATGTCTGTTCCTATCTGAGGCCCACTTCTGAATTGGATATTTAAATTTGGGGATTCTAATAAATATATATATATATATATTTACATATTCTAGATAGTAAATCTTTGTTGAAGGAACAGCTGGTTATTTGCCCCACATTATAGGTTGTCTTTCTGCTCTCTCGGTGATTTGTTGTGCTATGCAGAAAACTTTTTAATAAGATGAGATCACAGTTGTTGATCTTTCTGCTAGTTCTCATGCTACTGAGGTTTTGTTCATAATGTCTTTCCCTATCCTGCCATCTCTAAGAGTTCCATCTAACCTACATTCCATCAGTGTTCCTGTTTTAATATTCAAATCTTTAATCCACTTTGATTTCAGTTTAGTGCATAGTGAAAGATGTAGGTCTAGTTTTAATGGTTGGCAGGTTTTAGTGCCTGATGAACCAAACACTGATTAAGTTGAAAAATGAAAGCTGCAAATAGGAGAAGATCTTGTATAGAGTAGGTTGAACATAATTTAAAATAGTGCAAAATCAACTGCAGTGTAGCAGTTGGTCATTTCTGAAACGCTTTACAATGTGACAGTAGTTTTATGTAAACTCAAACAAATATAAATCATTGTCTCAAAAGTCCTCAGGGATCTGCCGCAATCTTTCCACCAAGACTTCTCCTTTTACAGCCTCATTACACTTGCCAGTGATTCATGGGTGTTAGGCTTGACTGAGGAGGTAGAAGGGGCTAAGGAACTTAGTATGCTCTGCTTCCACCAGGCAAATGAACATATTTCCCTGGGACCAAAAGGTGGCATTTCTCAAAGGAATGGATTAATCTCTGTCTATTCTTATTATCTTTTTGCTGAGATTTTCAAAGCAATTCAAACTATGTGAAAGCATTCTCCATACAGCATTACATTACATCTTTAAAGTTGGAAGCACAATTTTAAAGATTATCAAAAAGTACTCTGATGTTGGGCAAATACAGACACACTGAAGGCTGGAGTACTGTGTGTGGAATGGAAATAAATTAAGAATAACCCCCCCTGGACATCAGATATGCCAAACTGTGTCTTAGGATAGAGTCCTTAGTAAGGTTATGATTCCATGAAGGAAATCATTGTATTGGGGCTGAACAGCATTTAAGACACCCCAGACATAATATTGAAAACAGAGCTCTGTGTCCTTACATCAGGACTGAACTTTTCTTTTTATTTTATTTTTATTCCACTGCAATAGAAACATAACATTTTGAAGGGGGAAAAAAGAAACCAACACTCTCAAAACTCCACTAATCGATATTGAGCACACTGATAACACTTTTCTTTGTCATGTTTATTTACATGTTTATTTTCATTTCAGTAGTGCTGTTCTTTCAGAGCAAGAGCTGCTAAAGGTGAGACAGAAGATCATTGACGATGAAACATTTCTCTAAAAATTGGTCCAAATTATTTAATTCAAACAAATGGTAGCCTTTCAGACATTTTATCAAAACCTATTGCAGAAATAACAACTATTCTCTATTAAACTATATCAGTTCAGGTTTGTTTGAATATCATTGTATCCAGATTTTTGATGATATAATTAGTTTATATTGTATGTGAAATTAAATTGAAAAAATAATACATACACATAAAAAAGATAAATGCTATATAATTTGTTCACCTTTCTGAATACAGAGTAGAATTTCTTGGAGCTTTTAGAATATGAGTTATTTCAGTAATTTAACAGATTAAGTATTATGGATTACTACTAAAGATAGCACTGAAAACCATTAGTAATTAGAACATACAAAGCTTATGTCTATTGTGAAAAAGCTTAGAAATTATACTGCCAGTGACCTATCATCTATTATTTTATTCATTAAAATACTAAGATAGCCCAACCCTGCTTAGCAACTATCTCTATTTAGCAAAACAGGAAATGTAAAATAAGTTTTAGTCTATATGGTTTATCACATTATGGTTCAACATGAACCTTCAGATCATAGCTGTAAATTTATGAATAAGAAAAAAACCTTAAAAATCTAGTTTTCATTAGTCAAATTTTCTTTTTATGTCAAATGTTTAATTCTGATCTTTGGTTTAGTGTATCTGACTTCTTGTCAGACATTACAGTTCGTGTGGTATATGGCTAGTTGAAATGTAATAAAAACTGAATTCATTCTATTTTTGATGTTACCATCACCTTAAATATTTATTTTTCTGTGAACCATTTACAAAAAGCTAACTCTACCTCACTTCTCCTTTTCACAACTTCAGTTCAGCAAATTGGTGAGTCCTGTTGATTTTACCTCCTAATTTGTAGGAGTTTGTTTCCTTCCCAACACTTTGGCACCACTGTCCTGGTCCAGCCCCTGACTGCACTGTAGATTGTCTTGCGAATCCATCTGCTGAACCCTGAAAGTATGAACCTGAGCACCCCCCTGTGCCTGTCGGGGCTCACAGGCCCCTGCAGTGGACGTTACGGGCTTTCTCCCATCAGTCCTCGCCTTTGCTCCTGCTGCCATGACCCCAGCCATTACTCGTCTTACCCCAGCACACGTTAAACCACTTACCATTCTAAACTATTGCCAAAATCTTATGTTATATCCATACTTTTTTCTAGATTTGGTCTATAGCAAATCTTGTTAGAGATACCTAAGGACCCCAATGCTTTGAAGACTTTATTTGAATATTCAGTGATTCCTGAATTGCACAGAAATTGACTGGAAATAACTTAGGGATTCGCAGACAAGGAAAGAAAACTAAATAATTTTTTCAAAGAAAAAAAAAACAAAGAGAATATTTAAATGTTTAGAGTGAAAAGTTTCTTTGAAGAGATGGATTGGTAAAGCCTCCTTTTGCTGCTTATATAGTTCAAGGGCTAACTCAGCCTAATGGCTAAGTGAATAAATGAATAAGGAAATGCATTGAATGATCACTGAGTGAGTATGATTCATAGTTAGCAGGCACATTAATTGCCCTCAAGTGATCCTGAGATCTTTGTACCAAGAGTAAGTATATCCTAAACTACAGTAGTTTAACTTAATAGAAGCTTTTTTACTCCTTACTCCATAACAGTCAAATATGAGCATCAAAGGTCTTACTATCTTCTGTCCCAGTCAGTAGAAAAGATTGGAGAAAATGAAAAATACCAGTCTGCTTCTTAGAAACACCACATGAAAAAGAACAAGTTACAAAAACATGTATGTAGATAAAGCAACGAAGCATACTCCTTTACCTGGAAGCCACTTATACCAAAAATCTTCTTTGTGACTCCTTCGCTAATGACAACTGTTTTTATTCTGCACATCAGTTAAAAACAAATATAGGGGGCCAGAGATTTAGCTCAGTGGTTCCAGAGCCTGCCTCGCAAGTGCAAGGCCCTGAGTTTGATCCCGGTAACCACATACAATGTTGGGCATGGTGACTCACGCCCACCAGCCATCAATACCACATACCACAGTGCTGGCAGTGGTGGCTCACGCCTGTAATCCCAGCACTCGGGAGGCAAAGACAGGAGGATTGCTGAGTTCTAGGTTTGCCTGGGCTACATAGTGAGCTGAGGGCCAGCCTGAACTCCTAGGTGAGACCTTGTCTCAAAAAAAAAAAAAAAAAAAATATATATATATATATATATATATATGTATTATATAATAAAGGAAGGTAACATATTCTGAATTGCAGTTATCTAGAAAGGACCTTAGGTAAAAATGTCCATAGTAGTCCTGGATGGGATTTGGGAATCATCAAATGAATGCTTTTCGAAAACAGTTCGGCCCCTACAACTTGTGTGTGAACTTTCAGCCAATTACAGAGCCTGTCCAATGAGATTAGGCATATGGGAAAGCTGAGGGCGTCCTGCTGTAATTGCATCTCACCTTCTCAAAGCCAGATGTTCCGAGGTAGAGGGATAGTGAGTGCTTGGTGGAGCAGGTGGGGTTTCTCTAAGCTCTTCTACATTCACATGCTATTACTGGAAAATTAAAAAAAAAAGTGTCTCTTTCCTACCTTTCAAACAGTCCTCTTATTTCATTTATCAAAAACATTTTTGAGGAAATTTCTAGATTTCATCTTATGAATAATCAAATAACTATCTGCAATTGTCTTTATGCCCTATTTGAAGTATCTGAAATTAAATGAAACAGTTCCCCAATAGAGATAGGCAGGTGCTATATAAACACATCTGTAGGTCATTTTAAAATTACTATCATCACTCTTTTCATTAAAGTGACATGCATATTTTTAGAAACTACTTTTTAAAACCTAATGAAAGGCTGTCCTTGATAACTTCTCTATATGTTCTCCTATAAATCTGAATTCAAGTACTTTACATAATGAGCTGCAGATTGTTGGGAGGGGTGAGACAGTTGTTATTTTCACTCTCCTTTAAAATAAATCCATAGACTTGCATTTTTTCTTATTTGGTTCTATGGTCTATTTGCTTTTACTGTGTATGATTAAAGGTGTTTCCTGTATATGTTCAGAATTCCAGATAACAGGCTTTTCTCATACGCCATGTCTAAGAGCATTGAAATGATTGTATTATAGAAATATGTACCTAGTTAGAGGCATATAAAAATTCAAGCCCATGTTGAGTGTGAGTGTTTCACGTGAAGAGTGTCAGCCCTACTGAGTTCATTACAAACTCTCGGTAACCACTGAGGTTCAAATGGTGTTGTGAGTCAAGTCGAAAATTCGTGTATGGGAGCCAGGGTGGCTGTGTTCTACCTGAGTACTGACCCACTTTTCAGTACTGAGTCCCTAAAATCCTTATTCTTTACACACTGCACAGGAAGTAGGTATACAGAGTAATTATGGAAATAATGGGTTTCTCTGATAGTCTCACACACACAACTTTTCCATTTAATTCTCCTGTGTTTGGCTTTAGAGAAGGTCATTTCTTCATGCGTATTGAGGAAGATAACTAATATACATAATTTTCTGAAGTCGACATCTGTCAGAGGTAAATCGGTGAAATTATTTTTATACTGAAATCTGCAAGCAAGTCCAAGGAAGGAAAATGCAGTGTAAACCCAATAGTAACTTCTGATTGAAAGACCTGCGGATTCAATTTATAAAAGATTTCCTGTTGAACTGCACTAGAATTAAAATTCTCAAACACTAAGAAATCCTTTGTGTAGCAACACAAACAAATGTGGAGTCTCATTTTAAAACCTAGATTAATCAACACAAAAAGTATATACTTATTCTGTAATATACTTATTTGTTCTATTTACTGGATGAAGACCTGTCACATTTTCATTCTATAGCTCTTCATAAATAGCTTAATATTTGAAAGTTTGTAAGTTCTGTCTTCCATTCTATTCATTTTGTATTGCCTTCTGGGTACAACATGAAATGATAATACTGGAGAAGGTTAAGGGTTTCTTTGGACTAACTATAACCTCTGTAACAACGGATACCAGAAGGAGAGGCTTTATTAACAGAAATGGCTTCTTCAGGGAAAGCATACTTTTCATTTATCTCATTAGAGTGTTATTGAAGTTATATGATTAAAAGAATGGGTTTTGGTACAAACTCCCCAATGTTATGTGTGAGTGTGAGATGTATGCAAATTGTACCAATAAAGAATGCTATTAAAAAAAAAGAGAGAGCATCAGACTAGAGCACAAACAGATGGGGCTCCCAGGTCTTGGACTATCAGCGTCTAAAACTGTAAGCTTAATAAAATCCTTTCTTTATAAAAAAAAATGGGTTTTAAAAATACATACTCCATCCAGGCATGGTGGCTCACGCCTGTAATCCCAGCACTCGGGAGGCAGAGACAGGAGGATTGCTGAGTTCAAGGCTTGCCTGGGCTACATAATGAGCTCAGTGCCAGCCTAAACTACAAAGCAAGACCTATCTCAAAAAAAAAAAAAAAAGATACATACTCCACAGAAAGCTTTCCGTTCTATTATTTTCTTTCTATAAACATCTTTATTTTGGTAATTAAGTCTGGCAATCCCATACAAATAATAATAGGAGTATGACAGAAATGTGCATTAATTTCTCATTTGTAGTTTATCTTTCTTTTGAAAATGATGTTCGTTGCATTTGAAGGTGAGCATCCAAGCTGTGTTTTCAATACGTTTTTCTCCTCAGTAGAGTCGTGTCATGGGGAAGCACTCTGGATATTCATCAAAGTGCAGCCTGCAAGGACAGAAGGGCTCATTATTAGTGAACATTGTTTGTAACCTTCCCACGGCTTCAGCATTTCTGTCACTGTATGGCAATCAGAATGTGAGATTAAAGCACATCACACCCTCACAATGAACATCTCTACATAAATTACGGCTTTCACATAAGCCTAAAACAGTCTTTTTAAGAAAAAAATTAAAATAACGAATTATTACAGCTTTGAACTTCGTAATAAAATGTTACAGTGCGTTCAAGTTCAATGAGGTCAGTGCTGGCTTTGGGTTAACATTATTGATTGAAACTTCCTAAAGCCTCCTGCTGATGCAATAGCTTCAGTCAGGAAACTGTGCCAAGCAGTATACTCTTGCATTTTTCTTCTGATGCTTATTCTAGATGGTCTGCTTGTTTCAACTACTAAAAACTAGAAGAAACGGATGGAGAAATGAATTTAGAATTCTATAGCTTTGATACATGGGAGTATGTTATTGCTTATAATCTAATATAAAAATTGGTAGCACATTTGCAATCAGATATTTTATTCAGGTTTTTAAGAAATTGTTTTGATAAATGGGTGTTTTGTTCCTATCCGTGCTTTAAAAATAAAACTTTACAAACGTTCTGTAGTAGAGTGATAGTTTTAGACAAAACTATAGTACATTTTTAGATAAAATTATAGTACATAGGCATTCTTTGTGAGTCCAGAATTTGGATGGTATCTCTTTGTGTCTTAAAACTATTTCTTCATTTGAAAACAAAGTTGATAGGAAGACAAGGAGTGTTAGAATGAAGGGTGCAATCTGCTGCAATGGAAAGACTTTGTACTATAACTGATTTATTTTATGTGTTTCGATAACATTGACAATTTTTAACAAATTAATTGAAACAAAAAGAAGTTTTAGGCAAAATATCACAGCAATCGAAAAGTTCAGTAACTAAGTTGATTAAAGATACTGGTTCATTATTCAGGTTTTTTTTTGTATTCTACTGGACATACGTTTGGATGACAGATTCCTGGATACTTTCATTAAAAGTTCTGAGCAGAATACAAAGTTAAAGAAAATTATCAACTACTAATTTGTGCAGAAAATATCATTTAGACAATACTCCTTTGTAACCTTTATTTTTTGTTTATTCGTTCGTAGAGTGGTTAACTAAAGAGATAACTTTTTAAAATACATAAATGAGAAATTATAAAACTTGGGATATGTGTGTTATGAATCAAACTCCACACATAGACTGAAATATCTGCCAAAAATAGGTAAACTTTCACATTTTCAGATTGAACTAGCACTATTTGAACTTTCTCTGTAAACTACTTTCAGGAAGGTGAACATGGCTATAATTGAAATTATCATGTGCATTCTGACCCTAATTGGGTAAGTTTTATATTAAATTCACACCAAGCAATCATGGAAGCAATTATGGGCACTTGTCCTGGGGCAGGTATGGGCCAGGTGCTGCTGCCTGATTGTCACTTGGTAATTACCTTGGTACTTCCCAGCTACTCCTTAGCATCAGTTAAGGAGCACAGCCTACTTCAAGTAAGTGAAGTCTCCTCGGAAGTACAAGTAAATACTTAATTATTTAGTTTTCTGCTTCACATAGGTGTGCTTGTTTACTTGGAATGTGCAGATGTCTCGTGAAAATAGTATCTGAGAAATCTATGTGGGAGTCAGATTGGAGCAAAACTCTGTGCGATTTGCCACACAATTCCTTTTGCAATATGAAAAATACCTTAAATAATAATAGTGATAAGGACATTGCCGACTTAAGAATTTTTTCAAGTCTTTGAAGTCTGACTTTGCAGAACAGATTGTAAATCTCTGGCCCATTACACACCTGCAGAGAATTTGGTGTTTTATTTCTCTTGGGTGAAACTGTAGAAGCCCAAACCATGTTAATCACTGTCAGAACCAGTTGTATAAAATGCCAAAATGCAGTGAACCAAGTGTTTTATAATAAACATGACAATGCAGGCAGAATGTTGTTTTGTTAAGATTGTTATTTGTGGTAATTTTTCACTTATAATTTTTGAAAGGAAAACAAAACTTTTATCAGTAAAAGTGTTAACCACAAAGAAGTCACCATCTTCTACAAGACTTTCAGTTTTCCATGATAATTAATTCAAAGTTAATAATTTAATATAAACCACATGGTATAGCTGTCTTTTTTTTTTTTTTTTTTTTTCGAGACAAGGTCTCACTTTGTAGTTCAGGCTGGCCCTGAGCTCACTATGTAGCCCAGGCAAACCTCGAACTCAGCAATCCTCCTGCCTCTGCCTCCCGGGTGCTGGGATTACAGGAGGATTTCTGATGTGAGCCACCACATTCAGCATTGTGGTATGTGGTGCCGAGGACTGAACTCTGGACCTTGCACTTGGGAGGCAGATTCTGGAACCACTGAGCTAAATCCCTGGTCTGGTATAGCTGTCTTTTAATGACTGTTAAAAATACAAACTGCAAAATCAATAAAATCTTTATCTCTTGCCTTAAACGTGACATAGCTCTCTGAAGAATTAATACTGTCATTCACCATATTTTATATCTCTCTTATATTTTACACTTCTATCTGCATATAGTTTAATCTTATATTTTAACAAACAGCAAATGTAATGATTCAGTACACCAAAGAATAACTTTAATTTTCTACTAATGGCCACTAATGTTTATATTTGAAGAGGACCTTCAAGTAAATAGATCTAAAATTTTGAAAGCCAAAATCTTTGGTTTTTCCAAACATTTCCTCTGTCATGTATTTTTAAGTGGCATATCAAAGAAATATAAATTAAAAGAACAAATATAAACTGGTGTTCTTTATTAATGATGGATCATTTTTATATAATATAAAAACTAAGAAAACATTTCAAGGTAGTCATGATGGCACCTGTCTGGAATCCCACAATTTTAGAGCCTGAGGCAGGAGGATTGCCTCAAGCTAAAGGCCTACCTGGGCTACACAGTGAGTTCAAAACCAGATTATACTATGCAACAAGATTTTGTCTCAACAAAACAAAACAATACATTTTATTATCCATGCGCCACCTGATGAAATAATTTTAGTATATTATTTGAATAACAATTTATATAAATCTAAAATATTTTAGATAAACACGTAAGTGAAGTGTCTCATGTTACTATTTTGGCTCTGCAAATATTTACTTTGCACCTATTTGCCACTAAATAATATTCAGAAGAGAGGCAATAAAAATAAATATACTTTTCTGGTCACATAATTTTACATAAAATTACAATAATACAATACAGGGTAAAATTATCCTTTCTGTATTCTTCCCTAAAGTTATTATTTTAGAAGGGCCAATCTATCCTTGCCAACATTTAATAAAAGTTGTAAAGTGTGCTAGTTATGGTGATATTTATGTGTGATCCTAGCACTCAGGGACGCTTCAGCAAGAGAACTACCAAGAATGTAGCCTGAGGGCCGGAGATTTAGCTCAGTGGTTCCAGCACCTGCCTCTGAAGCACAAGGCCCTGAGTTCAATCCCAGTAACCACATACAATGGATACAATGATGGGTATGGTGGCTTATGCCCACCAGCAATCAATATCACATACCACAATGATGGGCGTGGTGGCTTACGCCTGTAATCCTACCACTTGGGAGGCAGAGGCAGAAAGATTGCTGAGTTTGTTTGTCTGGGCTACATAGTGAGCTCAGAGCCAGCCTGAACTACAAAGCGAGACCCTGTCTCAATAAAATAAAATAAAATAAAATAAATAAAATAAAATAAAATAAAATAAAATAAAATAAAATAAAAAAATGTAGCCTGAGCTGTGTAATGAGTTAAAGGTCAGCCTGAACTGCGTACTAATAGCTTGTCAGGAAAAGAAATTAAGAAAGCAAGAAAGAAAGAAAGAGAGGGAGAGAAAGAGAAAACAAAGAAAAGAAAAAAGAAAAAGAAAAAAAAGAAAGAAAGAAAGAGAAAGAAAGAAAGACTAAATATAAAGCTACTGTGTATATAGAATTATATTTTGTTCTATGGAACATATATATGACATAATAAAACAAAAATTTCTAAACAAAATGGATCTATAGAAATTAGAGAAAAGCTAATACAGTATAAAATAGTTCATGTATATCTATATATCTAAATATTCCTAATATCAGCTGTTCTTACCAATTTTTATACCTATCACTTGAATTGAAAATAAATAAGCTTAAGATAAATGTAGTGGTATAGTTACCAGCATAGGTCTAAGTTTCCCATAACACACACATTTATCACATAATTAAATACACATTTACATTTTAAGATCTTCAGTTTCAGGCTATCTGAAAATGGCAACCTGACCTCAAAAAAAGTGATGAAAAGTGAAATAGTATATTCTCTTATTTGTATTTTGGGGATATTTAGACTGCAAAAATGAAGAAATAATTTCAAAGACCCTAATGAATCATCCCCAAAATTAATTTGATTATTTTATGCCATCTTAGCAAGAATGTCTTTTCAATAACTCTTGCAATTATCAAATCTATTATGAACAGAATTTTGTGTATGACTAGAGCTCCTGAATGCTTCTAACTTTTTGGTTTCAAGTCTCCAGATTATACATCACTAACTATTGTT
>PVIC010036655.1:0-12169 GCA_004025085.1 Thryonomys swinderianus
GGCAGCTGTGAAAACTCTCGTGCCAACTGTACCACAGTAACCCCAGCACCTCGGGGCTGTGCGCTGAGGGTCAGATGTCCCCACACTGGCCTGTTTCCAAGCTGCTTGGCATGCTGGGAGATTGTCAGGGGCTGCCCTAGGCTGAGACTCCTCCTGGGGGGGGCGCTGTCCTCCTCCTTGTCAGGAGCAGACCCACCAAAGGACAGTCAGCCCTTTGCTCGACATGCTGGGTGACTTCAGGTAGATACGAGATGGTCTGCGCTTCCGGCTTAGGGTCTCAGGGCCGGAGAGCATGGAACACCTCTGGAGTTCGGGCTGCCTGTTCCCGGGGAGCCCTGCTCTCTGGGCTGTGGGGGACTCATCCCGCCTCTCTAGAAGAGAGGTCTTCTCCCTGTTAGATAAGATATAGGGTACAACCACAGGGCAATACAGTGACAGCTGTAAACTTCTCTGCAAACATAGGGAGGAATATTCCTATCATAAGATCTGTATCTCAGAAATGAAAACGAAATTTCCCTCCCCTCTCCCAGTAAGTCTTCCTTTATAAACCCCACTTCTCAAACGCGAGTCGGGCCTTAGAGAAATGGGGTGCTGGCCCCAGACTCAGGGCAGCCCCGTGTCCTTGCTCACCACGCAGGCCCTCGTCCCTGAAGGCCAGAGGTCAGAGGGGCCAAGCTCCATCTTCACTACGGGTGCCTAAAACTTTCATGTATTTTTGGACACTCAAAGACGTCTCCTGTTACTTAAAGACGCACTAAGTTGTGAGGTGCGTGCTTAGCCAGAATGGGTCTGGCTTCCTCGTGGGGATTTTGGCAGGTCACGCCAGGCCCCGGGCCGGCTCCTCAGCAGCCGTGGGAGGCGACGGGTCTTTAAATCCGCAATCGCTGGTATTAATCTCAGGCACGGCCTCTGGAGACAGGCAGCGGCCTCCAAGTATCGATCTGATCGATCTCCATAAGGTCTCTGGGGAAGCGGGGAGGGAAAGGAAACTTGTAGCCTTATTTTCTGACTGCGAGACAGGACGATCAAATCCAGGACCAGCCCGGGAGGAGCTAGTGGGGCAGGTTCTGGAGGGTGGACCACTGGGCGGGGGCAGAGTCCTGTCCCTGCTGGGAGCTCTCCAGAGGTGCAGCGACACATGAATATTCATGAGCTCCAGCCCTGCGACCTGGGTGCAGGCTGCCCCTCACCCACACCTTCACTCCGTGCAGCTCCTGGGCTTCCGGTGCCCCGTCACACGCTCGGGCTTCTGCGTCTGGTGGAGGCGATTGTGCTCATCACGGAGCCCGTGCGCCTGGATAATTTCTGGGGGAGCACTTGAGGAGGACTGAATCTCCACTGGCAGAGCGGAAAGGTCTGCTCTCCAGAAAACAAAAGGCCGCACACGTCAGGGCGAGATGCTTCTGGTCCCTCTCCTGCGGGGCGTTTCTTGATCAGTGAGACCCCTCTGCTAATCAGCCCCACCGGCCTTTCTCCTGCCGAGCCGCGACTGTGCGCATGTGCAGAACATTTAGTCCGGGCAGAGAGACGGGAGGGGCTCCTGACCTTCGGTCCCTGCTTCGGCGAAGCTGATTCCTGCCAGGCAGGGGCGGCAGTCCCGGGGCGACCGCGGGCAGCTTCTCCAGCACAGGCCGGTCTCGCCTCATCTCCAGCTGGCAGAGGGAGGCGCCGGGCCTGAGCAGCGCGTTCAGTCTGCTCTGCTGCTCCCAGTGAGCCCCCACTGCGCTATCGAAGGACACAGGAAACGTGGGCTTCCGGGCGTGGGAGCCAAGGTGGGTCAGATCCAACTGTTTGCAGCCAAGTTATTGCTCTCTGCTCGGGCGTAGGAAGAGGGGCCACCACACACAGAGCCGCTTCGGTGGACACCTGTAGGGACCAGATGGAGGGGGAGGGGGAGGGGAGGGGGGAGGAGTCCCAGCCAGGATGACCCCTGTTCGCACCTCACGGAGCTGTAGCTCACGCCATGCATTCCACCCTCTCTGTCTCTTCCCAGGTTCGTGCAGACATCACTGTGGATTCCAGAACACGTCCCCTCAGAAAGAAACCCCCATCTCTGGCCCGTCACCCCTTTATCCTCACTTCCTCTCTCCACCAACCCTTGGTAATCTAATCTACTTCTTGTCTCTAGATTTTCCCCTGCCGGGTTTTCATTTTCGTGCTGGGATTACAACATCCGAGGCCTTCTGTGGCTGGTGCTTCCCGCTTAGTGTGTTGGGTTCAAGGCTCCTCTTTGCAGTCGCCAGTATAGCGTTTCACCTTACATGCCAGATGACCCCACTGTATGGGCAGATAGCATTTCTTCCTCCACTGGGGGTGCCTAGTTGTCTCTGCCTTTTGATGTTACAAGTAATGCTAAACACCACCCTATAGATGTACTGTCACCCTGGCATACACCAGGATGCAGGACGGCTGGCCGTCGGGTAACTCTGCACATCTTTGCTTGAGGAGTGGCCCCGCCTCCCAGTCCCCAGCAGGGTGTGAGCCTTGCACGGCCACACAGACTGGTGAAGACACGGCCTCCTTCTGAACTCAGTTGATCAGACTCTAGTTCTGTGAAGGAATCTGCTAAGTCATCCTTCTGACTCTAGTTTTAGACACACCTCTGTACAAATGGCGGACCAGAAACAAAGGAAGATCCTGCGGGAGGCCCGTGCTGTTCACACCCGCCCCTTGGCCCCTCTCTTCCGGGGCGGAGACTGCTGAGGCCAGGGGTTGGGGGAGGGGGCAGGAGAAGCACTGGGCCGCACACATCACCGTAGTAATCAAACTCCAGCGGTTGATTTTCCCGCACCAGCGTTGGGCGTAGGTGGTGCAATCATTGGCTGGAAACCTTGAGGGTGAGAAAATGGAAGACTCTGTTGATTGCCAATTGAATTTGTTCATTAAGTTTTTAAATACCGCTGTGATGTTCTTACTGCGTGGCGTTAAAATGTTGCTATGGCATCCACTGTGATGCCTGGTGTGGTCACACTCGCCAGTCCCGCATTGGTGACAGTTCTGCCAGATGAAACCTGCATCCACTGACCTACACAGGGTCTGTGCATTCTCCCGTCAAAGCCAGGAGTGAATGATTTCGTTCTGCCCAGCCAGACTCCTCAGCTCTGCTGGGTGACAAGACCACATGCGGGCGGTAAATACATAGATGCGGTCCGATCATCAGGAAGCCTCATCACCCCAGGACACAGGAGAAGGGTGCCCAGGGTCAGGGTGTCACCCTCCTTAAGGGAAGTGCAAGGAGGACGACAGGCTAGAGTGAAGTCTGCATCTATGTAGAGCCAGATAATCCTCTGGAAGCCAGTTAGAAGCTAAACGGCGGGGGCCATGGGTGGCTTCACACGGAGGAGACTAGAGCTGGATGAATGAGTCACTAATCTATCCATTTATAGTCCCAGAGGAGGACGGGGAATCTGACACATTCTAACAAGAGCTGTGGGCTCGTGCCAGAAAGAGATGTGTAAGCGGGGTCTGAGGCTCGCAAAGGCATGTCAGGAAGGAGAGAGAGACGAGACAGAAGACTTGGGCCAGGCTCAGGTGGCCTTTCCCGGGGCTGCCCACGCATGAGGACACACTGCTGTGACGGGCACAGAGCCACCAGGGCTCGCACCAGCACGGCGGGGCCTGGTTCCTGGGGGCCCAAATCTCAGGACAGCAGGCTTGAGACGCAAAGCCCAATTTCTCAGTCCTTGCTGTGGGATGTCAAGAGCTCACTTATCTTCCACAGGGCACATCCTTCATGGCACCTCATGGTCAGCAGTGCTGCTGGCTGAGTGGTTTCTTGGGATCTATCTGGTTGGAGGTGTGAGTTTAAAACTATAATACATTCTTGCTATCATTAATTCAACAAATATTTATTAAACATCTGCTACTGCTAGATACTATTCTATAATGGACCTCCTGATGTGTCACTGTGTAGAGGAAGACTTAGCTACTTTTTTTTTTTTTTCTTTTTTCCAGTACCGGAGATTGAACGCAGGTCCTTGTGCTTCCAAAGTAGGCACGGTATCACTGTAGCTAAATACCCAGCTGGGAAGACTTGCTAATAAGTAAATGTTGAAGAGGCTAACAGCTCAGTGGATCCATTGTTCACTGCTCTGTACAAATGAGCCAAACATTCAGATGCTTCTCAGTGGCTGTGGGTCAGAAATTAAAGAGGTTCTTAGCTGGGGGCTCCAGCTGAAGGTCTTTCAAGTATTTATAGTAAAGTGAATGACCAAACTAATCACCTCCAGACTGACCCATGGTATAGGGTCTACTTCTACACTCACTCGATGAGTTCTATATGTCCCCACTCCCTGCTAGCTGGTCACAGGCTTCAGTTCTCCACTCCAGGGGCCTCACCCTTGAGTACCTCACAAGGTGACAGCTGGCCATCTTCAGAACATGCAGTCCAAGGAAGCTCTAACTTGGCTCATGTTTTAAGGGGGTTCAGTCACATGGTTCCAAGGGAGGAGCAGCAAGGTGGGAGGGCCTGGTGGAGCAAAGATCCTTAGTCCCTGGGAGCAGAGCAGGAGAGAGTGCCAGAGAGGAAGGAGCCAGGGACTACACACAGCCCCACCGTCATGCCTCCACACCCAGACACACCCAGAAGTGTGCTCCACCCATCCTCCAGGTGGATCCCAAGCCAGTCATGTTGACCATAACAGGGAAGGAGAGTTTAAGTCATTTTTATAACCAGGGACATGACATATCATTAGTTCTGCTACAGGTGTTATTTGTACCAGCCAACTCTGGTCCATGTGGGAGGGGACTTCACAAGGGTCTGAAGGTCAGGGGCTGGAGGTCATCAAAGACCACCTGAGAGGAGCTCCCACACCGGTATCAGCACCTGCACCAGCCGGCCCCAGGCAGTCTCTGGCCCTGTCGCAGGGAGTGATGCAGTGCTGGGTGGAGAACAGATTGACAGGGAGTGTATGCAGAGGGGAATGGTTGCAAACCTACAGACCATGGGAGATCTCAAAAGTGATAGCCAGGAACTTCATGCTATCTCTGCTTCCCAGGGAGATTTTTCTCAGTCCTCCAAATCAACGGCAAATTTATAATAAGAGTAATGCCTCAGCTTGGAAGCTGCAGGTGCACCCGTGTGCCTGTGGGCCCTGTACATGGCAGAGGATGGAAGTAGGTGGGGGAGACAGAGACAGGACATGTGGAAAGCAACTTATATGAGACAGCTAAGACTTTGATAGAGGTAAAGAAACATACTAGCTAGTCCCACAGTGTAGACAAAGCAGAGTCATGGAAGTATAAATAAATCCTTTGAAAGGAAATTTGACTCAAGGCAGGAAAGCTGGCACTGCTCTGTG
Organism: Thryonomys swinderianus; assembly: GCA_004025085.1. Classification (NCBI taxonomy): domain Eukaryota; kingdom Metazoa; phylum Chordata; class Mammalia; order Rodentia; family Thryonomyidae; genus Thryonomys; species Thryonomys swinderianus. Next base: position 5,301 of record PVIC010036655.1, read on the forward strand.
TCAGATGAGCCCATGAACTCTTGACCGTGAATGTTGCAACAGTAGCAGTCCTCAGAGTCTCAGAGGGCTCTTGGGCAGCAGATCAGAAAGGGGCTTCCAGCGGGACTGAGGTGCTCCTGAACATCTCTGTGCTGCTGTCTCCCCGAGTCAAACGGCGCCATCCTCCAGTAGACACTCTCATCTCTTCCTGCACTTTCTGCAGGGAGGTGTGAAGGAGGGTCAGACCTGTGTCAGAGCTCAGCAGTGCTCTGGAGGCCACATGTGCTGCTTATTGGAGCAGCGACGGTCAGGACGCTCGACAGGAAAGAACAGGGCGGGCAGCAGACAGCAGCTCAGGGCGAAGCCACCTCTGCCGTGATGGAAGTCCCAGGTGTCTCAGATCCTGGACCCTGATATAAACAAACGCCACGACCCAAGGAGAGCAAAGAGGGACAGGGATCCCGGGCTGCAAACCTAAGATCAAGCACATCAGTCCAGGGCATGGAGTGCTAAGGCCTACAGAGCTGCCTGCCCCAGGGGTCCCTCCCTCAGGACACCAGGGGCTGCACTTACAGCCATACTTATTCCCTTGACTGTTTAAAGCAAGAGAACCTTTCCCAGGTGAAAAGGCAGACGGGGAAGAAGATGGCAAGAGGTAAATGAGCGAGAGGAGCTTGGAGGATCCAGGAGAAAGTGGGTCTGAGTGAGGAAGAAGAAGCCCTGGAGATGTGGAGAGGACTTGGAGACACCAGAGACAGGCGCAGGGGAGCCTGTCACAAAGGACACAGAAGCTGCAAGTTAAATTTCAGATCCAAGCGGGGCCAGGCCTCTTCTGCAAACGCCCAACCCCGCATTGAACCATGTCATGTAAAGGGAAGGCTGCAAAGTGTGGGTTTAGTTACGCAGAGAGACTTAAAAACTAGAAGGCCCTGCCTCTGATATGTTGACATAGTAATAATAAGGAATATACCCAAATACATCCATTTTTAAGAAGGCCTTTAGATATTTGATATCTTTGGTTCAGTAATTATCCTGAGATAAATGCGATGTAGAAGCAAAAGTGAGTGAGTTGACGGAAAACTGCGGCCAGGTAAACTATACATGGAGAGTGTGAGACAGTGATACGGTTACCCGACCACTGCTGCGTCTGGAAAGTCCCACTGGTCGTTACCCCTGACATCAGATCCACATATCTTGCTAAGAGTCTGAGGACCCTCTTTGGATAGGACAGAGCAAAATGAGTCCAGCTGCTGTCTTCACTGTCCGCATTACTTTAGCTGTGGACACAGAGTCACTCTGTGCACATAATGATCACAATGTTGATACACAAGCCCGATGTTTTATATTTAGAGGAAGTCTCAGCTCTTATTTTCTTATGAAAGTCCTTTTGGTGCAAAATCATAAGACAAGGTTTTGACACTTGCTCTGGATCTATTTCTGTGCCTTATCAGTGACAATGTTCCATGAAACAGGAGAGGGAGAAGCCAAAGGCAGTCTGTGGAGGGATCTCACTGTCAGGGACTTCTACAGGCCTCTCTCTGTTAGCAGAAAGATAGAGTAGGATGGATTGGAGAACGCGCAACTCTTCCTGCCGACAGAGCAAAACAGTGTCCAGAAACCATAAACCCTGTCTGGACCAGGTCATCCCAAGGACAGGCAGGAAATAGACAGAACAAAACATGCTGTGTCTAACCTTTCCTCTCAACAAGTAACTTCTACCCTTGCTATGTGGACACCAGCCTCCTTCTCAATGAGATTTGAGATACCAACCAACAAGCTGTCCCTACTTTTAACAATGCTCAGTCTAGAACTCAACTCCACATTCTAAAACCCTCCCAGAATTCCCCAGAATAAGCCCAGAACTGCAAAAGGTCTCTCCCCTTTCTTATTCTGCGATGCTCAGAAAAACCACAAATCCAGCTTTCCAATCTACAGATGTACTTTCAGTAGTACTTGGCCCACGGGCTTTCTCAAGGGGAAGGTCCCCAGAGAGGCAGCCCAGCCTCTAGCTGCTCTGGACTAGAACACTGCACCCATGCACCCACTCACTACACCCCTGCATCTCCACTGGTTCAAACTGAGGCAAGCATTATGCTTATGAGATCCACATATTTTACTGGGCACCCACTTTGATCTCTTGGAGTTTTGGATACTTGAGACCTGATCAGATTGTCTATGCTTTAGTCAAATGTGCTTCCAACCTCCTAACATCTACCCCAGGACCTGTTTTTCCAGCTAGTACAAGGCTTGTCCACACGGGGGACTCATGGGGAAGATGCTGAGGAAGTCTGACACTTGAGCCAGCCTTGCAGTACATTGAGTTCAGAAGTCATGCTAGACTGAGATCTCATGAATAGGATTTGTCTTGTTTTATCTTCTATAAAATGTGTTGACAGATCTCCCTGTTTTGTCTCTGCGCTGACAACTGCTTTGCTTGGTTCCGTTCCCAAAGTTGGGCTTCGTGAAGCCCAGGGGTGCTGAGTGTCCTCTCCTTGGAGTCAGCACAGGTGGGACTATGAGGCCAGACGCTGACTTGGCTCATGAGCTAGTGCTGCTCCAATAACACACACGTCTCACAGCACACAAGTTAGAGTTCCGGTGGCCTTCATGGGGCCACTAAGACAGCCCTGGAGAAGACACGTATGGAAAACTTAGAAGCAAATCCCATGAACTCCAATCTTAAATTGATCTGAGGAATTCTACCAATGAAATTAAACCCCAAGATTGCCTCTGAAATGACCCTTTAGGTAAGGGCAATAAGCAAAGTATCTCAAATGGGAAGGGGATAAAGAGGTTCTTCTGTGTTGTGGTTTGTTTAATTCTGCAGAATACTCCACTGCAGGAACCAGACATATGGTGTTTGTTCATCTTTCATGGGCACAGAGGTTGCTTCACCTCGTGGCTTTCGGGACAAAGGTGCAGTTAATGCAGACATATCTCAGTATCTGTTCAAATCTATGCCTTCAGCTTTTGGCTATCTGTGTACAAGTGGCATTGCTGAATCACTGTGTGCCTTTCTCATGGTCAGTCTCTACCAGCAGCTTGGGGATGAGGACACCATGGTGTATTCCAGGTGATCCTGTAGATCCACAGGGCACTAGGCAGAAGCTCTGGGTGCCCCAGTCCATACTGTCTTGTTCCTGTGTGGACTGGAGGTGTGGCTGGTGCACTGAGCCCCACCCACTACAGTGTGTGTGTGTGTTTTCCGTTTGCTGTGGCTGGTTCCTTTCATTTGCCTGCTTGGTGTTTGGGAAGCCATGGTGAGCCTGGCTTGAGGGCGGCTGGGAGACGTCAAGAGGGATTCTTCTTGGAAAACCGGCCAGCAATGGGGCGTGAGAGAAGGTGGAGGTGCCCACACTTTACAGCATTCTCACAAGATCCCAGAGGGCCCTGGGTGACCCTGCCTGTCCCCGGCAGTAGGACAAACTCAGTGCACCCATTCTTCTTTCTTTCCCCTCCTTGTTTTGCTTTCTCTGCTTTCAAATCAATCACCTGTACCAATCCCTAGTCTCAGATTTGGTTCCAGGGTGAAATCAAAGAAAAATGATACAAATTCAGCTGTTGTTAAGGGTGGGCATAGGTTACCAAAAGACTACTCAGAAAGGCTGCTATTATGTACAGAAAGGGTGTTCGATTGGAGCTCATGGATTTGTTATCCTTGCACAGTTCAAGGTTTCTGTTTTAGAATAGAATTCTGCCAGGTTATTACAAAGAGGAAAATGCATGATTTTTTAAATCCAAGCTACAGAAGAAAGGTAATGAAAAAGTTATAAATATGCAAGAAAATCTAACATATAGAAGATTTTCTCTTTGCTTAAAACTGAATAAAAGCAGAGGTTTATAGTAGAGGTGCAAGTATTGGGCGTCATGCCTGATTTTAGAGCTGTGTCTGAATTTAGGATATAGACACAGCCTTGAGATCCACTAAACCATAAATTTATGAAACAAACAGTGTCACTGGGGTATCTCCTGCCAGGCTATAATTGCTCTCCAGGTGATATTTCATGTCTAATTAGCTTGGTTTCTTCCGAACTTTGGGATGTCTCAAAGCAGGCACACACCGGCAACCTTATTTATTATGTGCATCTACATTTTCAAATGGAAAGGTCATACGATAAAAATGGTTGATCTTAATAAGCTCTGCTTAATTTCCTATTTTATCATCTTTTGAAACATCCCAGGAGTGAATGCCAAGGTAACTCTTCATGTTGGTGATTGTGATAACTTACATTTTCAATGGTAACAGTTCTCTTATTTTAGACAATTTATTTGCTATATGCATAAAAAGGCAGTTTTTGAGAATATTGGGAATTTTAAGTAACCTTTTCACATTTCTTCTGTTCATTTATTTCTTACTAAATCACTATAGCAAAAACACCTTGATGCTATTTTCTTTTGATTCTCGTCTGTTCTACACAGAATTGTGCCTCTACTCAAATTGATACATTGCAACTCTAACCCCTCATGCTGCTATTTGGAGATAAGGTCTGTGCCAGTTAAGCTTAACTGTCTACTTATCTGTGTTAACACGCTCCTGAGGAGTGACTGAGCCCTGGATTAATTTGGTCATGTTCAGACAGGAAAGCGCAGTTGGGCGGTGAGGCCCAGCTGGACGTGGGTCACAGGGTCTGCTCTGCAAGGCTGACCTCTTCCAGCTGCCCTTCCCTGTGCTCTGCTTCTTGGCCACCATGGACAAACAGCTTGTCCTTCTGCCATGATTTCCTACTGTGGAGCCAGCTGGCCAGGGACTAACCTCTCAGTCTTCACTCTACATTTTCATCTCCATTGTGCGATGTACACTTCTCTGAAGGTTCTTCTCCCACCCTCTGTAACCTGCAACCAAAGCGGCTAAGAGTCTCTGTTTTAGGGGCAAGGACGTCCGGGTGGTGCATGATGTCCCATGTTTCGCGGGCTGTGCTTTGGCCACCGATCATCTTCCCACCTTTGCAGCCCATGTGACCTGCGTCGTGTTTGTAGCGTGCTATCGGGAGGTGAGCCAGGGCCCAACACTTAGCTGACTTGTCAGTTCTCTGGTCCACTGGTTCCCCAAAGCTCTATGCACACACACTTTGCTCAGAGCCAGGAACTGGTTGACAACACCATGGAGCTGTTTGGCTAAGTTCTCTCTCTTCAGTCTCCCAAGTCCTGTCTGATTCCCTGGGATTCCCTTTTTAATTGTCTTTCCAGAAAACTAGGAATTTTCCCCCTTGCTCTGCTGTGCACTTTCCTGATGATTCCAGCAACAAAAGCCAAACAATGAGGATACGCTGCATGAATAGGGATGACGATGTTCATACTCTGAAGATTAAAGCTCCCTTGCTCAACATTCCCTCCTGCACACATAGAGGCACGTGGAGACCACACTCACTTTATCTCCAGCAAACACCTTTATTGCGTCTTGAGCCTGAGTGAGGGGTCTTCTTCCGATGCTTCACTTGCTCACGCCCCGTGTGGGTTGGGCCGTCTGAGTCTGGGGTGGAGAAACGGGGAGCTCCGGCATGCGGAGGACTCGGAATCCTGCTCTCTGCTCCCAGCGCACACAGCACCAGTGGCCTTGCAGTTCTCACACTGGTGCCCGTGCTCCACCAGGACTTGTCAGGACCCTCCCCGAGGCTCATGCTGCAGAGTGCGCTCCTCCATCTCACCGGCACCAGACGCCTCCTCACGTGCTCAGATCATGTGCGTGATGCAATACCTGTCCGGAAGAAGAAAAGGAATCTGACGGGTGTTTTCATATGTTCAGTTGGTTTCCCTCATGACACACTATCCCAGTGCACTGACTGAGGAGGAAACTCACACAGAGGGCCCATAGCCACGCAGCAGTGTGTGGCAAAAGGCACCGTAATCTGCACCTCTGAGTTCCAGGTCTGGCATCTTTGGTGCCACTTACAGACTTCCTCATCAACAGTATATGCAGGTGGGCAAATGTCCTTCAGGGCCAAGGTTTTCCCTTTGGGGGAGGGAATCAGGATGACATAAAACAGTGTTTTCTTCTAATAGAGTTGAATTGGGAAGACGATGGTGGCGGTGATGGCTTTGGAGGCGATGGTGGCTAATCTTGGTGGCTAGCTCGAGTGTATTGAGCAATGCTGAGGAAATTTAAAAAGTGTGCTTTCATGAAGGTCTGGCATCTCCAGAGACCGTCGATCATGAAGGCCTGAACTTCACCCTCTGGTTAGTCCCTTGACACTGCCCTGACCCGGCGGCAACGTCAGAGGCACCGGAACCTGCGAGGGCCATGTTGAAGCGTGCGAGTCATGCACTGTGTCTGACCTGGCCTTTCTCCGCGTGTCTCCCTGGGCTCTGCCTCCCTCTGGGGAGCAGCTCTGCCCCCGGGCACCTGCTGCCACCACGATGTCATGCTTCCCCTCATGCCCACAGAGAAGAATCACAACCTGAGCTCTCCATACTGTTGAGCAAAATAAATACTTCCTCCTTTTAAACTTTTCAGGTATTTTGTCAAAGTAGCAGAAACCTAACTGACATAGCCATGAGAATGAGGTTGGGGGAGATGACAGTGGTGGTGATGGCACCATTGGTGGTGGTGATGGTGGCCATGGGGATGGTGATGAAGGTGGTGATGATGGCAGTGATGAAGATGTTGATGAAGGAGGTGATGATGGCAGTGATGAAGATGTTGATGAAGGAGGTGATGATGGCAGTGATGAAGGCCGTGATGAAGATGGTGATGAAGGCAGTGATGAAGGTAGTGATGATGGTGGTGATGAAGATGGTGATGAAGGTGGTGATGAAGGCGGTGATGAAGGTGGTGATGATGGTGGTGATGAAGATGGTGATGAAGGCAGTGATGAAGGTGGTGATGATGGTGGTGATAAAGATGGTGATGAAGGTGGTGATGAAGGTAGTGATGATGATGGTGATGAAGATGG
>PVIC010036656.1:0-18485 GCA_004025085.1 Thryonomys swinderianus
CTACATCAGAGGAAAGGAATCTCCTCCATGGTCAGAGCATGGAAAAAAATCTAAACACACAAGGTCTTCTCAGTTTTATATAGTTTGTTACCACTAAATCATATCTTTTTGTTCCCAATCATGCCTCTGCCTAACTATATCTTCTTTATCAATCTTAGTAAAAAGCATAGAGCAAAAATCTTTTTGGGATATTCATTACCTATGAGGGCTCAAATGTCATATAAAACTCACTCAGGTACCTGGCTGATGGGATTAGTCAGCACATTATAAGGATATCTGCACACCAGCCTTGGTATTTATTAGCTGATGAATGGGTAAAGAAAATGTGATAGGTATACATAATGAAGGATTACTCAGCCACGATGAACAAACTTTTGTCATTTTCAGAAAAATAGATGGAACTCAAAAATCATTATTTTAGCAAAATAAATCATCCTGGAAAAGGTAAGTAAAGGGCCAGGAGTGCCACTCAGGGGTGCTGCCACTGGCTGGACAAGTGCCAGGTCCTGAGCTAAATCCCTGGTTCTGAAAAAACAAAAAACTAAAACAATTATACGTGGATTCCAAGAAAGATATCATGAAAATAGAGAGACTTAGAAGATAATCAGAGGAAGGGTATATGATAAGATGGTTATAATAAAAATATATGCTTGCATGAAGATACCATACTAACATTCAGTATTTTGTAAAATTAATAGGTATTAATAAATATGTATTACAAGAAAGCTATAAAGAAACTTATCCAACTACTCTAAAATGTGCACTCTTAACAGTGATTATATGCACAATTTAGTTGTAGTTCCACTAGATATTCTGCTACCGATAAGTTGTAAGCCTACTGGGAAAAATTTTATATACAATTGTAGTGGAAGTAATCAAACAAAAAGTTCAGATATGTACATAAGTATGTATAGGTTATAATTAAAGATAAAAACTGCAAAGCTATTCCAGCAATGATTTTGCTAGAATGGTCATTATGTTACCATATTTGCTAATAAGAGTATTCCTTTTCCAGTACCGATTTCAGGTTCTCCCCACCATTAACTAGGTTTGAGATGATTAGAGGTCTTTAACCAGTTAGGCAATTCAAGACTTCATTCCAAAGGTCTGTATCTCGGTATGTTTCCTTGCTATGTTATGCTTCTTCTTGGCATTGTGGTTTTCAAACACAAAGTACTAAGAGGGATCCCCAAATATCTCTAGATTAGAGATATTTTTGCTGGACTGTAGAACAGCAACTCGATTTTTTTTTCCTTCTCTAATTGTGATCAACTTTTCTACTTAGCGGTGAAGCCTTTTGTCATGGCTATTGTTTCAAAAGTAAAGCTAAAAACGGTCATTGTCAGTGTCATTTTAAAATATAATGGAGCCATCGCTGTGCCTGCTGGTTAAAAACCATCCCTGGGGAACAAATCAGCAAAACATAAAGTTTTTGCTCTAAGAAACAAACATTCTGATATGAAGTCACAAGATACGATAGTTAGAAGAGGGACCCTTATATTATGACTCCATTACTCATGTGTTCTGATTGTGAGGAGATATTTTTCAAATTTAAGGTAGAGTCTGTAACGAATCATACAAAACATAACACTATCTTTACCATTTCCCACCTGGCACTGGAAGTGAGAGATAAAGTGGGGAACAGAGCCTCTGACATACACAGTATGCCGTGGTGTCCAAGTGATTATAGAAAACTTATTCCACATAGCATGTTCTTTGTTCTACGTTCACACAGGACACACATTTCTTTGCAGTCCATGTCGATTCAGAGCAACCCATCCATTCCTCCCCCCAAGGCTTCTTCATTATCAGCCCTCCAGCCCTGATGTTTTCAAGACCACACAGCCAAGCAGTCTTCAAGCCAACTAGTTTCTTCATAAATGAGTACAGGTTCCTCCTCCTAGATACCCGATTCCACCCGAAGTACATAATCAAATATTAATGTAAAGCTTCAGGTTTTCCTCATTTAGAAGAGTTCACTTCACTATATTTTTTTCTTCCAGGACTGTTTGAAGTGTGGCCTTGGCATTTTTTTGTACATTTTTTGTTAACATTTGCACATATCGCAGCCACAATGAAGCCACACTTGAGTTATTTTTCTTCCTCAGCCAATGGTATTAAGAGATGTGTCTCCTTATAAGAGCCCAGAAATATATTGAAGAGGAAGAGACAATGGGAAAGAGTTTATATAAAAAGGAGTCTGAATCCATATGTTTTATTTGCTTCTTCTGAACTTACTTGAACTGTTTTGTAATCTAAGAAAACTGTCCTAGGATTCTCTTAAATGGGCTGGTAGAACATAACATTCCTGTTTACTTTGGCTATGAATTATCATTGAATCTCTATAACCCTAAGAGCCAAATGGTTCAGAATGAATTCCATTTTGAACTTGCTTTAGAGCCTTCTCTGGCTCAGATCTTCCCATGAAAATGACACATTAGAGTAAATTGACTCACTCTCTACCACTAAATCTTCAGACAGCAGGTTTTGGGTCACTTCACTGAGATAACTATACCCTGAAAATTTGGATGACTCATTATACATCCTCTCATATCTACACATGGGTATTTAAAATATTTGTTACTTCTTGCTCATCAAAACTAATTTGTATAATATGGTGAATGTAGAGCAGTTGTGTGATGTTTTATGAACTAATGAAATTGTAATGATGTTTATTGACTAAATTAAGGTGTAGAATAATGAAGTTTATGTAGTCCTGGGGCAAGATTTTTGAAAGTTGAGAAAAGTTATGATATATTATAATCACTAATTCTTTATGATGAATATGATCATTATGTATATCTAAAATGTACCAAAATTTAATTTTTAAAAATAGTAATATGAGCCAGGCATGGTGGCTCAAGCCTGTAATCCTAGCACTCAGGAGACAGAGACAGGATTACTGAGTTCGAGGCTTGCCAGGACTACATAGTGAGCTCATAGCCAGCCTGAACTACAAAGCGAGACCCTGTCTCAAAAAATACAAATAGTAATACAGAGCTGATGGGTAAAAGTAAGCTAATTTTGATGATTCTTGAAAAATAATTGTATAGGTAGAAAAGCATTGTCTATAAGAATTTCCACACACAGCTATATTCATTTTGATTTATTCCAGTAAAGGAGATAAATGTGGAAAAGTCATTGCACATGGAGTCACTGCCTGATGAAGTGTCTAATAGTTGATGTCATTCCCTGAGATCTTTCCAATATCTACTCTCCAAACTGATGAGTTAAATGGGCCATAGGATGGGCATTGTTCCTAGAAGGTGTTACCATAGATTTTCAAATAGTAGAACATCATGACATCACCAGACTAAAGACAATATCAAACCTATTAAAAAGTGTTTATTGTCAACAGCCTTAAACTATGATAAATGGTGAAATAGTTCTCATGTGAAAATATATAAATAAAGGTGACAGAAGAAATAAAGAAAGAAAGAATATCCATACCTGGACCAAGAGTGATTTCTAAAAGCTCCTTTAAAAAAGTCTAATAGATTTTAGAATTTGGACATTAATTCTTGAATGCTTCACATGCTAGTTTATATTATATATCTGAGCAGTACCTTAATTGATAGTAGCTCTCTTTGACTTTTTGGAATAGGTAGTATTAGCTTAGAGTGACCTCCTTCGATATGTAGAATCTATTCTTTCTTAGAAAACCAAGATGCCAGCTTTTTTTTTTTTTACTACATTATTAAACTGAGGACACTCTCTGTCACAAAGAATTTAGTATATGATGTAGAATTCTAGAACATTGAATAGAAGTTGAATTGTAAATTGTTCTCTAGAACAGAATGTTGCGAAGAATATTTAATCATATATCACCATAATTATATAATAAAGAGATTTTTAAGGGTAGTTTCTTCGCTTTTCTATCATGAGGAGTAAGCAGTACTACAAAACTCTATGTAAGTTGACTAAACAAGAAATCCTGTGAAGTTACTATCCCCAGTAGCTCAAAGCATGATTGATGATTGCATAATAATATTGCCAGCAACTCAGGCATGATTGAGCACACATGATCTGAAGAAGATGAACTTAGATGTTGGTATTTGGTATTTGTCTATACATAAATAAATGTCAGAAGAGATCAGTATTCTGTATATACATTTTCCTTTCAAAGCTATTTTCTGTGCCTTTACAAGAAGATCCTATTTGAAGTAAAGACTTTAAGATGGTAAATTCTTGTATTATAGTTTCCTATTGAATTTAAGACAATTCTGATTCACAAAGAGTACATAAAATAGCATTTATTTGGGGCTTAAGCATTATGAAGTTGCGTATAAACCACAAGAGAGGTCCTGCCATTTGTTTCAGCCTATGAAATTGTTAATGTGAATTGAATATAACAAAATCTGACTTAAAAGATACTGAAATTGTTTATAAATGACTTGAAATGTACTATCATTTCTTCTGATGTCAAAGTATTTGGAAGAAAGAAATTGTCATTCTATATTTAAGATAAAAATCTATTCATCTCTTGCTCAGCAGATGAACACAGGAGAGATGTATTTACATTACGCAGCAGCTCTGCACAAAGAACATTGCTGATTGTAGGTGTATATGCAGCAGCTGGAGGATTTTAGAAGCAATAGTGTTTTGGGGTTGTATGACTTTTGGCCTCTCTTAGTTGCCACAGCCAGAAGTATGACATGCTCTGTGACAGGTGCAGCTCTAACTGGTTAACTGGGAATGATTTAAAATCAGCTTTGATGTTTGCTATCATTAAAACCAAATTGTAACATATTTCTCTAAGAGCATAAAAGACATTTTTCAATAGATCAATAAAAGCATAACTTTGAATAATCAGAAATGCAGGTTTTCCATCTCTGCCATCTGCTGTATTAACTGGTAATAGTAGCAACAAAAAGAAAATCCACATTAGTTGTAAACATATAAAAATAATAAAACTTCTGAGTGGGAGCCAGCTGCTGTGAATGATAATTTTAAATCAATTCAATGCAAACAAATGGCCACCCTTTTAAAGAAATGGAAAAAATCTCCACATATTTTATGCATATTAGTAATAATATTGCATTGTTGGGATTTTCATTTCACATTAAATACAATAATTCTTTTATTATAATACGCCCAATAATGTACAAGCAACAAACCAAAAAACAAATTACATTTTCTCTGTGATGCATGACAAACTAGTTCACATTTTTCAACATTTTACCAACACTGATTTTTTCCCATGAGATCCTTTGTTTTAATTTATGAAGAATTGATATAGAAAACAATATATCCTATATACTTGTCTGCTAACGTTAACTTCTCTACTAAAAAGAGCTGAAGGATATTATGTTTGAGATATTATATTATGTTCATGCTACTTTGTGAGATTTTGCTCTGTGTGATCGATTGGTTTTCTCATGTTATTCATCTTAATTTCCTTAGTAACCTCCCTTATTTTCATCACACAAACTATCACATATAAACAAGTAATCTTTATTGTTGGACATTCTCTTGATATCCACTGAATGTCTATGGTCAAAAATTAAATTTAGGATATGGTTCTTCAATTCAGCTCTTCTGAGCAGCTAAACCCATAAGAGGTCAAAGGTAAAATAAAATTAAAACTTATTTCCTCCATCTTTCTATATTATAAATTAGTATCCTTGATGCATTTTTCTATACTGTGAATATTCAAATTGTTTCATCATGAGGCTTTCAATTTGTTGTCTGTTCTTTTTATAAAATCAAGGGATAGAATGACTGGATTTTCCAAGTGGGTTTTGTTGCATGTAACTCTATTACACTCTTCAGCAAATATTATTTATAGAGTTTCCCATTGGCCTGTAAATTGAGCCATATACCATCCACACAGAAGTGCTTGCCCAGGAGAAACTCAAGTAGGGCAGCTCTAATGGTCTATTTTGTTTCTTAAAGTGTCGCCATTCAGCTTATTGGAAGGTACATGATAAAACAATGCTTCCCCCTTTTCAGTAAATGATGCTACATTTCTTGTTTTCCAATTTCCTGGTTCTCTGTAGCACTCAGTTACTTTCGAGCTACAATTGTGATTGTACTGGGAAATTCATTAGTCAATTCCCTCAACGCCCAAGGATCCATTTTATTTGGTCCTGCTGGTTTATATATGTTCACATTTTACAGAAGTATTCCTTAGTGAGCTTTAGTCAGTAGTTATTTTTGTTTTTCTTTTTTTCAATGCCATAAACTTCATTTTGCTTGCCAGTTACTTTCTTAGGTTGTTACACCATCTCTGGCTTTCATTTTTTTCTTGTTCCCTGTGAAACATGCATTTTAAAAGATTAATTTTTAGTGCAGCTATCAGCTTATTCCTATAATGTTTTAGTATTAGAATCTATGATTTATAGCATGGCTTTAAATTATATTATTGTAAGCACTCCATTTTGTCCTAATCTTAAGTTCTACCTCATTTTTTCCCTTTATCTTCATATTTTATAATTAGTTTATACATTGGCATTTACTTTTCTGTTCAATAGTATATGGATATGCCAGTTCCTAGCTTTCCTATTTAAGCTCTCAAACTAATTACTTGATACAAATAACATCTATAAATTTTTAAAAACATAGTACATGCATGTGAGTGTATGTCTGAAAGGCATATAAACTGCGATTAAACATTGTTATTTAACCTAAGTCCAAATCTAGATCCTTAAACATACAGTTCATGAATAATGACCTCAATTAAAAACATTTCACGTTTCAGTTTAGAACTTGTTCACAAATACTGTTTAGCAAGAGAAGAGACTATCATAGTAATGAGACCATTCTAAGCCAGAGGTGTACATAGCTTCCATTAAGCTATGTTTCTGACTTCATATATTAACAATTATTTTCCATTCAAAAGATTCTTTCTTGGTAACCAGCTGAAGTTAATTCTGTCTGTGATTCAGACAAATGTTGGGCACTTTGTTCAGGTTTCAGAGAACTGTGTGAGGGCAGCTACCTTTATACTGTCAAGCATCTTTTCACAATTACTTAGCTCCTAATTTGTTCCTGCTGCTTTCTCCACCTGCAGTGCTATAGTATTTGCTTTGAGAACAGAATGACCTTTTTCCTGAGATTCTCTTTGTGAATTTTGTCAATGTTAATGGATCCAAGTCCTTGCTAAGTAATATATATACAGAGAAACAAGACCTCACAGGGGCTAAGCAACAAATATCCCTCTGATTTATTTATTTATTTATTTTGAGACAGGGTATCGCTTGGTAGTTCAGGCTGGCCCTGAGCTCACTATGTAGCCCAGGTAAGCCTCGAACTCAGCAATCCTCCTGCCTCTGCCTCCTGAGTGCTGGGATTACAGGCGTGAGCCACCACACCCCGCACTGTGGTATGTGGTATTGATTGCTGGTGGGCGTGAGTCACCATGCCCAGCATTGTTATGTGGTTACCGGTATCAAACTCAGGACCTTGCACTTGCCAGGCAGACTCCAGAACCACTGAGCTAAATCTCTGGCCCCATTTTAATTTTATTTTTAAAACTTTGACTCAAAGGTTTTTTGAGATTTTTCTATAATGATATATAGAAATCTAGTTTTTTTCTAAAATTTCTTCTTTCATTCTTAATATATGGCACATGACATAAGAATGAAACCAGAGAAATTCAGCTTTATGACTAAGGCGACATGGTGATCTGTGCAGAAAAGAATAATCTTTTCAATAAATAACATTGCATCAATTATATATCAATATGTATCTTCATTATACTCTATAGAAAAGTTAGTTAAAATTGATTATAGCCTCAATATGAATATTAAGATAATAAAACTTCTAGGAAAAAGATGTTTCTAGGAAAAAATGTTTAAGAGCTTTAGGAAGACAAAGATTATACAACTCACATACAAATAACACAAATCATTTAAAAATGAATGAACTGAACCTCATCTCCCTAGAATTCACATGCTGAATTCTTAACCCCTGTGATTGTGTGTAGAAAAAGAATCTAGGAGGTTATTTAGCTTAATTTAGCTCATAAAAGAAAGATCCAATCTGATAGGGTTGGGATCTTGGTATGAAAATCACACGAAGGATGTTTTCACACAGAAAAGAAAGGTCATGTGATGATATGGCGACGGCCACCATTTTCAAACTGCGTGAAAGGGCCCATCAGAAACCGGCTCAGCAGCACTCTGATCTTGGACTTCAAACCTCAGGAACTCTAAGAAAATAAATTGCTGTTGTTTGAGTGAACCAGGCTGGGATATTTTGTTATCAGAGCACAAGCAGGCAAATATAATCCCTGTCCTGTCATTATAAAAAAAAACATAAATTCGGATCAACATTATTTAAAATGGGTGAATTATGAACAAAATCTCTATAGTATGAGAACTAGCAGAAGAAATCAACAAATGCGATCTCATCTTATTGAAAAGCTTCTGCAGAGCAAAAGAACCCAATAGCAAAGCGAAGTGGCAGCCAACAATATGGGAAAAAATCTTTACCAGCTGTTCCTCAGACAAAGTGCTACTATATAGAATATATAAAGAGCTTTAAAAAATGAGCCTCCCCAAATTTAAAGACCTACTTCAAAAAAGGGCATCTGAAATGAACACTTTCCAGAGGAAGAGGTAAAAGCAGCTAAGAAGTACATGAAGAAATGCTCAATGCCACAGGTCATTCAAGAGATGCAGATGAAAACAACACTGAGATTTCATCTCACTCCACAAAGAACAGCTGCTTTTTCAAAATTAGCCAGCAATGAATGCTGGTGAGGTTATGGAGAAAAGAAACCTTTCTCCACTGTTGGTGGGAATGTAGAGTGGTACAACCATTATGGAGATCAGTGTGGAGACTCCTCAAAAAACTACGATTAGAGGTCCCATTTGACCCTGCTATTGTCCTGCTGGGTATATACACAAAAGAATTACAAGATTCATATCACACTGACATATGTGCACCCATGTTTATAGCAGCTCAATTCATGATAGCTCAGTCTAATTCATGATAGCTAACCCAAATGCCCATCAACTCTAGACTGGTTAAAGAAGACATGGGTTAAAAAATAAAATAAAATAGAGTATTACTCTGCCATAAAAATGATAACTTTAAGTCATTTATACTCAAATGGATGAACCTTAAGAACCTACTCATAAGTGAAATAAATAGGCCACAGATGTGTAAGTATTGTATCTTTTCTCTGGTACGTGAAACTGAAGTTGTAAATGACTTCTAGAATGCATGATAAATATTGTGACATGGTAAATCTTCAAAGGGAAAAAGGATTTAGGAGTAAGTAAATGAGGGAAAAGAAAAAAATTGATGGTAAAAGAAAAGGAAACAAAGCTTGTGTATATAGGGGCAGGAGGTTGTAGCATGGGTAGGGGAAGGGGCAAAAGCAGAATTAAGTCGTGTCATATTGGTACAAATTCTCAATGTTGAGCATAATTGTGATGTGTATATAATGTGCCAATAAATTAAATAAGTCAAATTTTAAAAAAATAAAATGGGCAAATGAGTTAGATACTTCATAAAGCAAAGTATCCAAACAATTAAGATGGATATATAAACTTGTTTATATAGGTACACAAAAATTCATATTAAAAACTAAAACAATAATTCACATTAGAATGGCTAAAACTAAAAGTACTGCCAATATTAAATATTACTCAGTGAATGAGAAAAGTAATACTGCTAATAGAACTATAAAATGGTTTAGTTCTTTAATAACAGTTTAGCAATATCTATTAAGATAAAGTAAACGTATAAATAATTTATAGTTGGCAATTTTCCTCTTTTGTGTATGCCTATGTCTCTCTCCCTAAGGACATATACAATAATAATAATCGAATAACAGAAATAAAGACTCATCAAAGTGAGTATATCATCTGAGTTTTTGAACAATGAAATAATGTGAATAAACAGAACCAACTGCATTTACAAGTAACAACACATCTCATTCATAAAATAATATGCAAAAGTAGCTACACAGTGTATGCTGCCGAATTTTATCCCTTCGAAATTGAAGAATAGGGAGACCATTCAAGATGATGAGGTGAATATGTTCAATCTAATAGGAGACTCCAAGAAAAATGCTCTGTATTTGATGGAACTAGAAATGAGGTTTTATGTAACTAAAGTTACATAATTATGTAGTATGATCTTTAAATACGGTGAGCACACATCTGGGAAAACCTTTGACAATCATATATGTGGGTCAAATTCTCTCTGGCACTGCAGGAGTCGTAATGTAATATCTAAAGTGGATTAATCAATAGTCTTGGCACAAAAGAAATTAGAGAAATAATTATCCAAAGAGTTTAGGAGAGAGAAAAGATGCTGAATTTTGATTAATCTTTGCAGCAGGATTGTGGATGAAAAAAGTTTGTTTTTCTTTAATATCATTTAATTAACATGTTTAAATATCTTTAACTTTTTAATTTACATAGCTGTTTACCAACGGTTGATGCACATTAGTGGCATAAAAGATAAAATTACTAGGCGAGCAATTGAGCAATAACTATCTGAATCAAAACGTTGGTACATTTTAACCCAGAAATTCCACTAAGGTATTTCTCAAACATACATTTTTGCATTGGAGTACAAAGACATAAACAGAAATATTCATAACAGAATTACAGTAAAAGTCATTAATATTCTTTGTAGAAACTGGTTAAGTGATTCTGCTACAGCCTTGAACTGAATTATTCCATTTTATTTTAATATTCTTTATAGTGTTTTGAAGCAATGAAAAATACATTATGATCACATTAAGTGAGGCAAGATGCAGAGCACTGTTATATTCCCATTAGCTTCCTGTATATACATTTGTATATAAACAGAACAGCATGAAAAGGTATTTTTGGGTAAAGTTGAAAAGTAAAAGTAGTTATTAACTGCTTCAGGGAATGACACTGTGGGAAAGATGGAGGGCATTTTGGTGCAATCCTTTATTTCCTTCTTTATTGCTCAAAATCTGATTCCAAAATGAGTTATATTTCCAAAAAAGTAATAAATGGAAGCAATTTATTCATCTTCATACATTTGTGTTACTCAATTTCCTACATGAGGTAGGCGCCCACTGATGGTTGAGTGTGTGAATCCCAAATGAAACACGCTCACAGGGAGAGAGCTGCCTCTATTACATGACAGGAGGAACCTACACAAGATACCCTCTCTCCAGACTGGACAAAGAAGATGTGGTTTTTTAATAAAATGGAGTACTACTCTGCCATAAAGAATGACGAGACTGAATCATTTATACTCAAATAGATGTACCTTCAGGACATACTCACAAGTGAAATAAACAGGTCACAAATGTGCAAATGTCATATATTTTCTCTGATATGAGAAACTGAAGCTGTAAATGTGTTCTAGAATGCAAGGTTGATATTGTGAAAGAGTAAATATTCAAAGGGTAATGGGGCTTAGGGCTAAATAATGAAGAAAGAAGAAAATTGATGTTAGAAAAAGGAAACAATGCTTGTGTATATAGGGGTGGGGGGAGGTAGGGTAGGTAAGGGAAAGGGGAAAAGAGAATTAAGTTGTGTCATATACTAGTACAAATTCTTAATGTGGAGTATAATTAAAATGTGTATATATAATGTACCAATAAAATGTAAAAAAATAAAATAAAAAGGAAAGGAAAAAATCCTAAAGAAAAAAAAAAGATACCCTCTCTCTGGTGTAGCAGTTATCCAACATTAAATGTTTTAAAAGGTAATTTAAAGTGTATTAAGGTCCTTGATAGAGGGCCTATGACTGTTCTTTCCATTATAATTAGACCTAACGAGGCCATAAGCCATATCTGTTTTGCTGTCATATTACCGGCCAAAGGACACCAAGACTGCTGTAGTTCTGTTCAATTTAAATCAGAATTATTCTTTTCTAGGGAGGGAATTCATTAAAATTGGAAATATAATAGAAAAAGACATAAAGATAGAAATAACAGGGTAATTTTTTTTCTACTTCAATTTCCCATTCTCTTAGCCATCTGTGGCCATTTTTCTCTGGGTTCTCTAAGAAATGTTTAGAGGTGAGCTATTCCACAATGACCTAACTAGACTGTGGAGAAAATATTGAAGATCCTAAAAGACTTATGAGATTATATGTACCATGATGTGGTTTTCTTTGTGCCATCCAGTAAATCTATTACATTAAAGACCCACAAATTAAATAATATGTATGATTGCCAAGCAACACAGAAATAAAAATTTTAATGATCACATTTTCTTGGAAAGTTGTGTGATCTTCTACCTTGATTGGGGCAAAAATCTTACAGAAATCCTGCAGTTTTGATTGGTAGATTGCTTGATTGACACTCTCATTAACTTACAAATATTTACTGAGAATTTATTCTTTGTTAAATCTTCAACTGCAAAGAAGATACTAGTAATCCTTACCATCATACAGCTCCAGTCCACAAAAAAGAGTGGAAATAAACAAGAAAACACAAAATAAAGCTATAACGGATAACTACAACGCATGGCATAAACTAGAAAAACCAAGAGTCCAAAAGCAGAGAGAATAACAAGTGGTGAAATGAGTTTTATTTATGTCAAACTTTCATATAAAGTTATTCTAAAGAAAGTTCACTTAATTATCTAGCACAAGTTAGAAATTTCCTAACTTCAAAACATACCCAGGATAAGTAGTTGTATAATCACTTATCTTTCTAAAAATATTAATTTTCAGTCCAGCTTTCAACTTCTTTTTCTTCTTTATAATCACAAAAATAGAAACTCAGTACACTAAGAACCCTCAGCTTCCCTCACTGAGATTGATTGAAGTTCCATTTGTCATTGTAGGGTGTCATCAATTTTATTTTAAATCTCTACATGATGACTAAGTACCAAAATCCTTTTCCAGCTGCTTAATGATACTTAGAAATTAAAAGAAAAAGTTGGAATTATTTATTAAAGGTTACTAATGCATTTGGGTATTTTTCTGAGAGGCTCTGTGGTTTGATCACTTCCTGGCAAATACACAAGGTAAAAACAAAACAAAACAAAAAAATAACAAGGGAGAACAACAAAAGTCGGCCGAAGGAACTGAAAATCTTGACTACACTTTAGAATACCCACTAATATAAAAGCACCAACTGTCAGATATTTTATGGAATTTTTCAGATGGTTTATAACTTGCTGATGAATAAGGCTCTAAATTATTGATTGTATTTGTCAAAGTCTGTATAAGCACCAGTCAGTCTTTTCCAAATCTCTAAAAAGAACAGAAATGAGAAATCCCAAAGAAAAGGTAACACATCTATATTATAACTTTGACTTCCTCTAAACAGTTGTAATTTGTGATGCAAAGCTCAGTGATAATGAGTACTAATGTTCAGGTGTGACTACCACAGGATTCTTCTGTCTTCCTCTCTTCACCCTATTTTCCCCCCTGAAGTCTGGCAGTGCAATGATAAGATGCAGTAAAGGGCTGCTTAGAAGGGCTGTCCGTAAGTATCAGCCCAGTCCCTGCCTCCACCTTAGCTTTCCTCAGTCTGAGGGAGAACTACATGGGAACAAGGATACACCTGTTTGCCTGAGAAAGCCCTAAGTTCAAGCAACAGTTCCAGAGATTCAGACAACTAATTTTTGGCAACTTCTTCCAAGGAGCATCTGTAAAAACATGGCAATTCCATAACGGAGGGGCACTGAGTAACAAACGTTAATGAAGACACAGGTTATCAGGATTAATTTGTCTGTTTTCATTTGTTTGTTTGTTTGTTTTTTTTGTTATTGTTGTTTTGAGACAGGGTCTCGCTTTTTAGTTCAGGCTGGCCCTGAGCTCACTATGTAGCCCAGGCAAGCCTGGAACTCAGCAGTCCTCCTGCTTCTGCCTCCTGAGTGCTGGAATTACAGGCGTGAGCCACCATGCCTGGCATTGTGGTGTGTGGTACTGATGGCTGGTGGGTGTGAGCCACCACAATCGAGTTCAGGACCTTGTGCTTGCAAGGCAGGGGCCAGAACCACTGAACCAAATCTCCAGCCCTAATTTGTCTGTTTTAAAAAAAAAAACTACTATGCTAATAAATTGATAAAGCTTGAGTATTTGACTTAGCCTCCACCCCTAGATTCTAGACTTTATAAAGCTGAATGGCCCAACACCTACTTTATAACTTTTCCCACTCTCTGTGCATTCCTTACTGTAATTCTTGCTTTACTGTCTTGTAATTTATTATATAGATTTTGATTTCTCTTTTCCTTATTAAATGTGAAATTTGTAAGAAAGGAAAGCATTGGCTGTCTTTCCTATTGCTGTTTCCAAAGCATATAAAATGGTGTGGCATAAACTTGATTATTAATAAACATTTTTGAAAATATACACTAATGCAATTATTAAAACCACCAATGTCATCCAGAGTAGAAAAAAGTATACACTCATAGGATAGTACATGCAATTTAAATGGAGGTTTTAAAAATATAAGATACAGGGCCGGAGATTTAGCTCAGTGTGTTCCAGTGCCTGCCTCCCAAGCGCAAGGCCCTGAGTTTGATCCTGGTAACCACACACAATGCTGGGCATGGTGAATCATGCCCACCAGCAATCAATACCACATACCACAGTGCTGGGCATGGTGGCTCATGCCTGTCATCCCAGCACTCAGGAGGCAGAGGCAGGAGGATTGCTGAGTTCCAGGCTTGCCTGGGCTACATAGTGAGTTGAGGGCCAGCCTGAACTACAAAGTGAGGCCCTGTCTCCAAAAAAAAACCAACCAACCAAACAAAAAAACAATACCTAAAGTAAATATCTCAAGATAACAAACATTTTTTAAAATAATTATCTAAAATAGTTACCTACAATATTGAACAATTATAAACTTCGAATGTTTGGGAGCCTGTAGTTTTTCAAGTCCTTTGACGTATGAAACAATGCAAGTCCTCATATTCAAATATTTCAATAAAGTATTATCTAGAAGTTTGTGTATAGATAACCAAGTTAGAGAGTAGGGAATGTGACTCAAAAAGCCGAAGATATAATAAATCAACTCAGAAGAAGGGGTAATTCAGGTAATTATGGTTTGGTGTTCAAAAGAATTGAGCAGTTATGATTGAATCGATATAATGCTTTAATTTTACATTTCAAGAATCACGGCGTTAACTAGCAGAATTCAGAAAATTTTACTTGTTAATGATTTCCATCAGCGCCTCTCACACAACAATGTGCATTTGGGCCAGTGAGGGCTCTCTCAAAATGCAGATTTTGAATTAATAGATCCTGCATGGACCCTGAAAGCCCGCGTTTCTGATTTTCCAGGTAAAATTGCCTCAGCTGCCAGACTGCACCAAACTTAGAGGAGCGAGAAACTATCCAGCCCCATAGTCATTAAGCTATAAAGCAGTTTTTAAAATAAGCCATCAAAAAAGTGATTGCAATTCATTTTGTAATTTGAAAAATGGCACCCAAGAGCGCGCTTGAGTGAACTTCCACTAGCATTGCAATTACCCCGCAGTTCCAGCGTCCTGCCCAGAACCTCAGGGTGTGTGATGCAGGGCCGAACATGAGGTGCTACAAATTGGTATTTTGTACGTTCACTATCCCGGAATAACTTCCAAAGTCCGCACAGGGCTTCCGCACTGCACCAGGTATTCTACGAGAGAGCATTTAACAGAACCTTCCACTCTTCCAAGCTCTGGCCAGCCAGTTCCCACCCAAGACTCTCAACTGTAAAAACTGATAACATATTTATGACTTAAGGTCATTTTGGACAATTGCTAGTCTTACTAAAGACTTAGGAAGACTTTTCAGAGTTTAATTCTTCTGGAAGTCTCATTTTCAGTCTGATTTTTACCAAATCCCCACTAGGGAAGTCATTGAGTTAAAAGTGTATGAAATTTGCAAAAGAAGGCAATAATGTGCTTCTCAATATTAGAATAAGTAAATGCAAGTATGAATAGAGTTTCTTATTCTCTGCATTATAGTTGTTCTATACCTGCACCAGACAGAAAGAGTTAATGTAGCTTCATTTTAAGAAAATGATGTGTCTTCCACAAAAGCACTTTTTGACAAGAGTCTCAAGTATATCCTTGGTCAGATATAATACTAATCATGTTACAAAATTGAAATGCTGTATAAGTATTCTTATGAAAGAAACAGTCTTATATAGTCTACTTAGTTTATCTGGGCCTCAGAAGGAAACTCCCCAAAGCTACACATTTTAAATCTTGAAGTTCCAAATGAGCAGGGAAAGGAAAGTAAAGATGGGAAATAAGAAGCAAAGGAGAAGATGCTGAAGAGGAAAATTGGAGACCAGAGAATCATGCATGTTTTACCTGCTAGGGAACTGTGCTTCCATTTTACAGCACAAGAAGAGTCATTCATAAATACCTTCCCAAAGATTGACTTCCACAAAACAGGTACTGTTATGGACTCAGAGACCAGCCAAAGAATATCACGATACCTCTACTATTTGAGGGCTTCTTGACTATGTGAAAGAAAAATGCTAAAAATCTGAACAAATGTCACAGATTAAAAAGAATGTAGTGGAAGCAAAGGGTCTGTGGGGAGAGAGAGAGAGTGTGTGTGTATGTGTGTGTGTGTGTGTGTGTGTGTAGGGGAGGTTTGAAGGTGGATATATATTTAAATAAATTGAATCTGTGTGACATCATCTCTTAGTCACTCTTTCATCACTGACACACATATCTGACACCAGCACTTCAAAGGAGGAAAGGTTTGTTTTGGCTCATGGTTTGTCAAGCTTTCTTCAGTCTATAGTTGACCTCTTCCAAGGCAGGACATGATAACAGAGGGACATGGAACAGGTGGGTTGCTCAAAGAATGGCAGACTGGAAATAGAGAGAGATCAAGGGAACAAGGAGGAAGCCATGTATTTTTAGTCAACAGCCCCGATGGCCCACCTCCTCCACCCAGGCTTTGCCTCTCAACATCTCACTCAGCTATACACTCATCAGTGGAGTAATGCCACAGGGCCCCATGATCCAATCACCTCCCAAACGCCCACCTGTGAACACATGGGAGACAGCCAGACATGAGCTATGATTTTCTAGCCCTGAACCTAACAGACTCATGAGCATCTACTTAGGAAAAATCTATTTAGTTCATCTCTAAGAGCTCCAGATTTATAATAGGCATGGCTTCATTGAAAAATTCATTTCTAAAGTCTCTTCTGAAATACAAGGCAAATTCTTAGCTGTCACCTCCTATAAAAAATGAAAAGATAGATAAAATACTACTGACAAACAAAAGTACATGGTAACATCCCCAGTCCAAAAGGGAGAAATAGAAGAATATCCCACAGTTACATATCCAGAACTCTGGGCCACTTGTGGCGAAGTGTGAACTTCAAAGAGTGTGGTGACCACACCCTTACAGCGTGCAGGTGATTGACTTCTCTCTTGGGTTGGCTTTGCTCACTGCTGGTGACTTTTCACAGACATTTCATGATCTTGACTTTTTCAGTTTCCTGGGATTTCTGCTGCACGTTCAGCTTCCTTTCCCCAGCTCACGCCCTGCCCTCTTAGAACACTGTCTGGCCTCTTAGGCTTACTTCTGAAATCTGGAAGACAGTTGCCTGACTCCACATCTCTTTCCTTCTGTGTGCGTGGAAGACCAGCATCATATCAATGCCACCAAGATCTGACACCAAGTGTGGCACTAGTCAGGCTTATTTCTCTTGCAGCATGGGAGTCTCTGAGTATCTAGATGTCTGAGCTTTGTGAGCTGAATCCTGAGGAACAAATTCTCTATGTAGCTGCCATTCGGAAATCTTTGCCTTAGCACTCTCTTCTCAAAGCCAAGTCTCCCACTTTTGTGATTTTCTACTCTTAGGGGAACCTTACTGTTGCATAGATATCCTTAATGCATCCTACACGTTGGCACATTGTAAAGTACCTGGATTCTTTTTTGATGCCAACCAATTCAGCAATCAATCTTCCTCTTTTCATGCCCCACATTTTTGGGAGTTTCCTTTGTGGCCAAATTGAAATATTTTTCAATCCTTCAGCTTGGCTCTTTGCTCTTAATTCTTAATGTAAATCTATCTAAAAGCTCCCAAAAATATTCATATTGTAGTCTGCATGTTTGGGTGCCTTGAAATTTCCTCTACCCTCAATCTCATTCTCTCTTAAGTATCAGGACATGAGCAAACACTAAACCAATCTTTCTGCAAAAGTGTAACACAGACGGCCTGGAGTCTCAGTGTCACTGGGGTCCTTGTTCCCACCCCCAGACTCTTGATCTGGTCTCTTCCTGCCTGGCTCTCTATCAGCATTCTGGTTTCTGGGCCTCTTACTGGCCTCTCCCATCAAGCTCAGCATGTAGCATTCTAGAACTTCTTCTTCAGCCAGCATCTCCAAACGTCTCCAGACTCCTCCCCTGAACTAGTTCCAAAGACTTTTGAATCACGTGGACATGTAGTGTCATAACAACAAGGCTGCTTCTCTGGTGACACGTGTGTGGTATCAAGTTACGATACTTGTCACCCACAACTCAAAAGGGAAACAGGCTATTTTTGGCTCACAAATGATAGAAGGCCATGGAAGAAGAGTGCTGCTCAGGATGTGGCAAACAGGAGGCAGGAAGAGGTCAAGGGAGGA
>PVIC010036657.1:0-18525 GCA_004025085.1 Thryonomys swinderianus
TCCTTCCTTCCTTCCTTCCTTCCTTCCTTCCTTCCTTCCTTCCTTCCTTCCTTCCTTCCTTCCTTCCTTCCTTCCTTCCTTCCTTCCTTTCTTTCACAGTGCTGAGAATGTGTGTGTGGAGTTTAGGCTCTTATGCATGTTATGCAAGGACTGGACACTGAGCTTGGTTCTCCTGTCTCTGCTGGTTTAGTTATAATGGGAATCACAAGTGTGGTTATGGGCCAGTGGTAGAACACTGTCTGAGACTGATTCAATCCCCCAGCACCACTAAAAACATGGATGATGATTCCGGACACCCTTGTGAGGTATGAAGTCTTTCTTTTAAGAGGACTGGTAAATCCCCTGAAAATTTGACCATGGCTAGAAGTAAAAGGTTTTTAAAAACATAGCAGATTGAAGTGACTGCCTTAATGGTAAACGCGTTTGTATCCAAACATTGCTGACCATCGTGCAGGAGGTAGGTAGTTCTCCAGTTGGACCTGGTAACATGGCCCCAATTTGTGATGGTACATGTGATTTCAGAGCATGTGAAAAGTTAGTGCTATAAGACAGATCGATCATGTCCGGTAATTTCGTGTCAAAAAGCAAGTGTAATTTTTTTCAAATAAACTGAATCTCTTGTTTGACTCATACAGAAATTTTTCTTTTTTGTTAGAAAAACATATCTGTATTGAAAAAGGGAATGAAAGACAGAAGCAATGTTTGACTGATACTGGCCACAAGGAAATGTCAGGTTTCTCACCTGACATGGCGTGGGCAGCACACCCCTCGCGCCCCGAAGCGGTGGAAGTGAGTCAGGGATAGAGTGTGAAAGGTCACCGGCCTGTCAGCACGCAGCCCCAGGCTGTGGTTTGCCTCCGCTTTCCGCTCAGTCTTGACCCTCAGGAAAGAACAGGTCAGCTTTCTCCTGAGTTAAAGGTGAGGCTAGAACTTGTGACTTGGACTCTTTTTGTATTTATCTATTTTTTTTTTTTTTGAGACAGGGTCTCACTTTGTAGTTCAGGCTGGCTCTGAGCTCACTATGTAGCCCATGCAAGCCTCGAACTCAGCAATCCTCCTGTCTCTGCCTCCCGAGTGCTGGGATTACAGGCGTGAGCCACCACACCTGGCATGTATTTATCTATTTTTAATATACATGTTTACAGTACATATTGATTCCATTTATCAAAGGGAGTTACTACATGTACATAACCCATCTTAATTCATTTTTCATCCCATACCCCTCCCATCTTTTTCTGCTCTTTCCCATTTTTGTCCCCTTCCCATTTGGAAAAGCTCTGTTTCTACAATTTTTCTTCAGTTATCTTTCAGCCCCTTTCCCTCCCCTCCCCCTCTCTTCCTCCCTTCACCGCTTTATCCCTTTCCTATTTGAGGAAGAGCTATCTCCCTACTTTTTTTTAATCTATCTTTTGTTTTACTCTGTATTTATATTTTGTGTTTCTCGTATAAGAGACACCATGAGCTATTTAAGCTATGTGTTGTCTTACTTCATGCCTACTTTTCCTGTGCTTTAGGGAGGGCAGAATCTTCCACCCTCGGGATACCTAGTAACTGCAGCCCTGGCTCCTAGCAGGGCCTTAGGTCCTTCTGAGCTTTTTTTCAGTGCTACAGTGGCGATGTTGTTTCAAAAATAGCTTTTAATTATATTGACTGAAGGTATAATTTCCCCCAGAAAACTCAGCAAATAACCATTGCCTGAATTCTTTGATAGTAAGGACTACACATTATTGATGCTTGTATTTTTCTAGATATTTAGGTGTCTCTTTTGTGAAACAGATGCTTGCTGTATAATTAAATTGAGTCACTGAAGTATTTGATCAGTAAACTTAAAATACATTACATCAAGTGCACTGAATTATTTGATAACAAGTTTAAATTTCCTTTTATTTTTTTCTTTTCTTTTCTTTACTTTTTTTTGAGACAGGGTTTCACTTTGTAGTTCAGGCTGGCCCTAAGCTCATTATGTAGCCCCGGCAAGCCTCAAACTCATAGCAATCTCCTGCCTCTGGCTCCTGAGTGCTGGGATTCCTGGTGTGAGTCACCACGCCTGGCATTGTGTTGTGTGGTACTGGGGATCAAACCAGAGACCCTGCACCTTCAAGGTGTACCACTGAGCTAAATCCCCAGGGCAAAGTTTAAATTTCATTTTAATACTGCTCTGAAAACGTCATCCTTAGGCAGGAATTAAAGATTTGAATGAGGTTAGCTAAGAGGAAATATAAATAATAATAATGTATTGCTCCTACTCGTAAAGGACTTATTGTGTTAAATACTGTATAAGCATGTTATAGGTTTCACTTTTTGCTAATAAAAACTAATAAATTCTATGTGACCATTTTCTCAATTAAAATTATTAATGGCTAACATTAATCATAACTTTTTGTTAATGGAGAAGTTAGTGTAGAAATGATCAAAATCTCACATGATATCCTGCTAGTACAGTATATCCAATTTTTATACTTTTCTGTACCTGTTAAAAAATTTAACAATTTAAACCTTTGAAAAGAAGAGACTGGAGTGAAGAGAGGTTAAGGGCTTCCTGGTTTTAGGTTGGTGGATGGTGGCTCCCGGGCTTTCCGCTGAAGCAGTCTGGCTGCAAAAGTCAGGGTGCTCACACTCTTCTGTTCCTCAGTATGAACAAACTCCAGGGAAAAAATATCCAGTTACTAGTAAATAACAAAAGGAAACCTTAATGATGTACCATGTTATAGTTGCATAAGTAATTATACAGCATAGACTTATCTAGGACATACAGTAATTACAATAATTCTATCATAGAAGTAGAGGAAATGGTACTCAGCTACCACTAGTGACAGTGTAAGTTGACTTGGCCTATTTGGAAGGCAATCAAGATGCTCAGGGATTTATAAATGTTTGCCTAAATGCCCCACTCCTGAGAATTCCAAGGATATCCTTTGAGACAACAAAGCTAAGAGCAAATCAAGATATTTATAATTTTTTTGTACAACAGTGTAACTTGGAAATACCCTTACTATCCCATCCTAAACCAAAACTAATTGTGATTAAAACAATGAAGATTATCTGATATGCCATTAATGAAAAGAGTAGAACAGGAGACTGCTTTATCTGAGCAAATGTATAAATCTTCATGTTCATAGACAGGTGCCAAAAGGAATAGGTCTAAGGTGCAGCTCAGTGGTATAGCACTTGCCTAGCATTTGTGAGGGCCTGCGTTTGATCCCTAGTATGGGGGGGGGGGTGAACCCAAAGGAAATGGAATGAAATTGAATTGTCAATGTCCTAGTTTTTTTTTCTTTTTTTTGAGACAGGGTCTCACTTTGTAACTCGGGCTGGCTCTGAGCTCACTATGTAGTCCAGGCAAGCCTTGAACTCAGCAATCCTCCTGTCTCTGCCTCCAGAGTGCTGGGATTACAGGCGTGAGCCACCCCGGCACTGTGGTATGTGGTATTGATTGCTGATGGGCCTGAGTCTCCACGCCCAGCATTGTATGTGGTTTCCAGGGATCAAACTCAGGACCTTGTGCTTGTGAGGCAGGCGCTGGAACCACTGAACTAATCCTCCGGCCCAGTGTTCTATTTTTGAGAAATTTTCTTTACTATAATTCTGTGCAAATGTATTTAACTGGAGCTTATGCTGGAAAATTAGTACCTTTGTCATCTCGGTTTTTAATTTAAAAAAAAAATTGGGAATGAAGATACAAACATTACAAAAACACTTGAGGGCCAGAGATTTAGCTCACTGTTATGGCGCCTGCCTAGCAAGTGCAAGGTCCCTGGTTTGATCACGATACCCACATACAACATTACCAGGTGTGGTGACGCACGCCCACTGGTAGACAGTACCACACACAACAATGCGGGGCGTGGTGGCTCACACCTATAATCCCAGCACTCAGGAGGCAGAGGCAGGAGGGTTGCTGTGAGTTTGAGGCTTGCCTGGGCCACATAGTGAGCTCAGGGCCAGCCTGAACTACAAAGCGAGAGCCTGTCTCAAAACAAAACAAAGCAAAAAACACCTGAAGGAACATCCTTCACCCCCAAAAAAGTTGCTCACTGAAATTGCTCTGGGTGTGTGCATGTCACTTACTTTCCAGTGCACATTTCTAATATATTTTTTGGAGGTTGGCAGAGCTTTTTGTTTTTGATTTTGCTGTGCTAGGGATTGAACCCAGGAACTCATGCCTTCTAGACAAGCACTGTGCCACTGAGCTACACCTCCTCTACTTACTATTTTTTAATGAACTTTGTCTGAATATGTGGACGTACAACTTGTCTCTAAATATGCTTTCATCCCACAGATCTCTTTTCTGTGCTATCACATTGGGAATTAGACATCATTTTAAATTCAATGATCATTTATAAATGTAATTGGAACAAATAAAAATGGTGGGTGAAATTTGCAATTTGGGATTTTGGAGCCATGGTATGGGGCGTGTTTGCACCAAGTCATCCTGAAGGGTTGAAGGGGTCGCTGGGGTATCTTAGAGCTGAAGCTTTCCTTTTATTTGTGTTGCTTGTAGATTTGGAGGTTTTGAGGCTGCTTGAAAGTTTAGGAGGTAAAGGAGTATAATTAGAAGCTGCTAATAACTGGATCCAGTTGTTCTGGGCCGGAAATAGACTATGGTGTGTTCTCTGTGCACCCAGAGAGTCAACGTCGGCCTCACCTCTTGCTGCTGATGAACTGAAGCAATAGCCCAGCTCAGAAGCCCATCTGCAGAGCAGCTAAAGACTCTGTTGGCATTACTGGGAAGCAAGAATAAAAATAGCTACTACAGGGCAGTTGTAAGAACGAAACAGAAAATGTAGGTAAATGTTGGGAAAAGTACTCGCTGACTACTAATTTTGCGGGCTGCCTCCGTTCTAAGATAACTGTCCACATACCTTCTATTTGATACCATCTTGAAAGGAAGTACAAAAGGAAGTCAGTACATGTTCTCCACCAGTGTGTAAATGTGTATTGATTTCAAAACCTGTCTGTCAGGAGGAAAAAGCATTTTCAGACTCGAGGGAATACAGTGTTAGTCCCGGGTCTGGAGCGGGACTTCTCATCCACACGTTCTTGACAGGAGGCCCAGTCGGCCCAGTAAACACTCCGCCGCTCCCATCCCCTCCCCTCCCCTCACACATGCACTAAAGAATGGCCATGTGCTTTATCACTCAGGAACTGGAAGACCTGAACCAAATCCAACCCATCCTTTCCTGTACAGATGAGGAGAATGAAGTCCAAAAAGACCAGGATCAATTCCAAAGGCAGGATGAACACACTGCCTGGTATGGGGCCAGTCGCTTTGGGTTTCCTTGTAAATACTCCTCCTGTAGGGCTGCTTTGACTTTGTCTTCCGCTGCTCTGACACACTGTGATTTGGAACATTGAAGTACTGTACTTTAGTTTCCATCTCGGGAAGAGACGGTGAGGGAGAAAGTGCATTTAACAAAGAGCATCTGACGTGCTGCCCCACATTTTGGGGATGCGAGAAGAGAAGAACTTTAAAATATCTGTGTGTGTGTGTGTGTGTGTGTGTGTGTGTGTGTGTTATATTGGTAATCACGCCCAGGGCCTCACACATTCTAGGAAAGCTCCCTGCCACTGAGCTCTGTACTGTACTCTCCCCCTTCTTTGTTTAGAGACAGGGTCTTGCTGAGTTATTCAGGCTGAACCTGAACTTGCAATCTTTTTACCTCAGCCTCCCCAAGTTGCTGGATTACAGATGTGCACCACTGCCCCTGGTAATTTTTTTTTTAAAATCTTACCTAATTGAATAAGCTTTTGCTAGTTCATCCCAGAGAATAGGGTGAGTAGAGGGGAAATGGAAAAAGTCTCAAACTAGATTGTTACTGTTTTTTAGGTGATGAGGTCACCTGCCAAAACCACACACCAAGGCTTGTCCTCGTCTCCATTTGTTTTCATATTTCTCTTTGCTTTGTAGCCTTTAGTAGTGAATGATGTTGGATTTCACAGAAGGAGTGATTATTGTTGAGCAACAGAGGGACCACATGGAAACACTGGAACTGGATTTTAAACAAGTTGGGAGGGATCAGGCAAAAAGGACTTCTCAGTTTTACTAATGATTAGTCCTGTAAGTCATCATTTTGAATGAGAATTTTTTTTTTTTTTTTGAGACAGGGTCTTGCTTTGTAGTTCAGGCTGGCCCAGAGCTCACTATGTAGCCTAGGCAAGCCTTGAACTCTGCAATCCTCCTATCTCTGCCTTCTGAGTGCTGGGATTATAGGCATGAGCCACCACACCCAGCCCTGTAGTATGAGGTATTGATTGCTGGTCGGTGTGAACCACCATGCCCAGCATTATATGTGGTTACTGGGATCAAACTCAGGACCTTACCCTTGTGAGGCAGGCGCTGGAACCACTGAGCTAAATCTCCGGCCCATGAATGAGAATTCTTAGCTATGCTGACCACAGTTAATGAACTGGAAATCCAGAATTTGGGGGCCAACTCTAAAACCAAGAAGGAACGCGGGACTTTTGATTTAGAATTTCTAGAACAAAGGATGAATTTAGAAGGCTGGAGTATTTACAGTGGGGGTTATTCAGGACAAACAGATGGTTGCAATTTCAGCTATCAGTGTGGAGAGTCCAGGGCCACTGTAAGAGTCTGCTCAGGAATTGTTCTTTTTTTTTTTTTTTTTTTTAGTTGAATTCTTTATTGGTACAATTTATATACATCTCAAAAAGGAATTGTTCTTGACCTGTGGTGTAGTTTCCTCATCTGTAAAATTAAGAACAGGCAAAGTGAACTTCAGAGGAACTTCCTAGTGTAGAATTTTGTTTCCATACAACTATAGTGATGTATTCAGTGCTATGAACTACCTACTTTGAGATTTTTTTTAAAGCAGGAAATGTATTACTCTTCAGTCTGGAATGCTGAAGTGAACAGTACCATCTTTTATATTCCTATTTGGCCTGCAGTGGTAATGAGGTGGAGGATTTGTGTTGAAAGATACGCTTGGGTTTTGGTGGGTACAGAAATATAAATGATTTTGTTTGGGCCTATCAAAGTCAGCCTCTGCAAGCAAACTCCTCTGCCCAAGAGAACAGGTTTTTCCCATGTGAAAGGTCATTCCGCTATTACTCAGGCTTGAAAACTGGGACAGGTAAAGCCAAATAAGCTAAACAGGAAACACAGCAGTTTCTGAGAAGGGATCTTAACAGTTGTCTAAATTTTCATGGTTTTAATCGCCAGAAAGGTCCCTCTTTCATTTAACTTCAGACATCCTGGGCTTGTGCCTCTTCTTTCCTAATACCTTTCCTCCAATATCTAGCTTAAATTAGTCTGAAAAGCCTTGTACAGAGCATTTCCTGGGGCTGAGTACACAGCCCAGTATTAGTGTGTGACTGTCATGCATACGGCCCACGATATCCTTCCTCTAACGTACTCTGACCACCCTATCATTTTAATAAAGAGAACATATAACATCCCAAGTGAAAACCACTTCACTGATGGAGGAAGGAACTTCTGAGGCATTGCGTTCGCTCACTGTGCAGCCCACTCCCCCCACATACCCTGTTTGTAGAACTGCTCTTTGTCCTAGGTGGGAACTCTGTCTTTTAGACCGTATCTCCCCATCCATCTTTCCCCCATCCCAGCCCCTAAAAACCATATGATGCTTTCTGCCTATGTGAGTTTGGCTTCTCTAGCTCTTTTTTGAGACAGGATCTCACTTTGTAGTTCAGGCTGGCCCTGAGCTTACTATGTAGCCCAGGCAAGCCTCACACTCATAGCAATCTTCCTGCCTCCTGAGTGCTGGGATGACAAGCGTGAGCCAGCATACCTGGCATTATAGTATATGGTACTGATTGCTAGTGGGTGTGAGTCACCATGCCCGGTATTGTTGTATGTGGTTACCGGGAAATCCAACCAGGGACCTTGCGGTTGCTAGGCAAGTCCCGGAACCACTGAGCTAAATCTCCAGCCCTAGCTTTTTTTTATAAGTGGGATCTTGCAGTAGCTTTTCCTTTGTGTCTAGTTTACTTCAGTTAACAAAACACTTTAAAGTTCCATTTCATGTTGTGGAATATGCCAAGATTTCTTCCCTTCCCCCCTTCTTTTCTTCTTCCCTCCCTTCATTCCTCACTTCCCTCTTTCCTTTCTTCCATTCTTCCTGTGCTGGGGTTGGAATCTAGGCCTTTGTACTGAGCTGTATCCCCAGCCTTTTTTTTTTTTTTTAATTTTGAAACAGGTTCTTTTTGTCCTAGCTCAGCTTCCCAGAATGCTAGGGTCAGAGTTCTGTGTTACTTTACCCAGCTTTCATTCCTTCTTACGGCCGACTGGTATTCTGCTATTGTTTATCACTTTCTTGTCCTAACTCTTATAATGTATTAACTTGATGGTAAATATAATTATGGAGCTCTTTGAGGGTATGTATGAAATTTGTATGGGTAAAGCCGCCATGTTTCTAACATGAAAATTTAAGTTTAAAGATAAGTTGGATGAAAGGTATTGAGAGTTAAACTGAGACAGCATGGGATCTGGGATTAGTGGGACGTTTATTATGGAAAATACAGTACAAATATTGAACTTTAGGGCTCATTGTAGAATCTTTGAAATGAGCAAAGAAATATAGCCCTTTCATTTTCACTCCAGTACCAAGCTACAGCCTGTTGGCTTGATGCCCTGCTGCTTTGGTCTGGCTGTATTGCAATGGCTACTCTGATGGGCACAGAAGTTCACTAGGATGACCCAGCAAGATCAGGTTCCTATAAGATGCCTGCCCCTGGCAGTGCACCCCCATCCTGAAAATGGAACCCAGAGCCTTCATACTGAGCTGTGTCTGAGCCCTTTTATTGTTTATTTTGAGACAGGGTCTCCTTCAGTTGCCTGGGCAGGAGACAAACTTGGAATCCTACAGCCTCCCAGGTGCTGGGACTGTAGGCATGTACCACCATGGCTGGTTTTCCTCTCTGTCTTTGATTTTGTTAATGTAATGCCTCCGGGTTCATAGAAAGAGGATGAACGGTGTGAGTGATTAGGTTATTGTTTGTTCTTCTGAGCTATCATTTGGTGTTTAAAGAGAGGATTACATAAAGAGTGTTAGGCTTTTAGTTGTGTGTGTGTGTGTGTGTACAGGAGGGCATGAAGAAGACAAAACGAATCTAGTCTCTGGTCTTCATGTACTTGCTGTTTCCAGAGGTAAGTCTACCAGAGCGACTTGATTTTCCTCAGTTTGCTTCCTCTTAGGGAATGGCTTAAAGCATTTCCATAACTACCGGAACAAACCCTCCTTTCACAGGTGAAGGGCCTTGTAAAAGGAGGGCAGAGCTGGCTTGGTGACATAGTAGAGTGGGGAAAGAGGTCTTTAGGGTTACAGAACACGAGTGTTAAAACAGCTGTTCTTTCTCACTCACCTTCCTCCTCTTTTAAACTCTCTTTACTGCATATTGTAATCTCTGTTTCCTTTCAGGTTTCCTTTGCTTTTGATTTCTACTTCCTGCACAATGATATAAAATAGGAAATGTATCTCTCTCTTAATATCTATTCTACCCACGTGCAAGATTCAGGTCTTATAATCGGGGAGTCTTCTTGAATCTTTTTCTGTTTCCTCCTGATGAACTTAGAGCTTTGCACTTTGTGGCACACATTGGAGGGATGATTTCTCTTTTCTGCCCCTGTGTACAGGCAGAAAGGGCCAATTTTAGTGCCTTCTACAGGATGTCCCATGCTCCTGTCCTTGGCTGTGCATTTGGGGAGGAAAGGCCATGAGAAAATCAGGGAACAAATAACTGTTTCTATGAAATAGTGAAAAGCCTGGGTTAGTTGTTTGAGAGTTTGTATCAAACTTGTATAATGAGTAAATGAAATATAAATCTATAGAATTTTTATATCACTCAGACAAGAAGAACCAGTTTTTTCCTCCTCTAGGTGACTTCATGGTTCAAACTAGACTCTTCTTTATTTCATCTAATATAAAATCAGGAAAAGAACGTTGGAAATTTTATTAGTTATATTTTTATATCTCTAAATTTTGTACAATTATAAAATGTGCTATATACATGAATATGATTAAACAATGAGTGGAACTGTACAAAGAAAGGAATAGAGAAAAGGAAATTGCAGTGCCTTTTCTCCTTATATGGCTTAGAATATTAATTTTTTGGAGAATATTTATAACAGTTATATTTAAAAGCTGATTAACCTGCCAGGCATGGTAGCTCATGCCTGTAATCCCAGCACTTGGGAGGCAGAAGCAGGAGGATTGCTGAGTTTAAGGCTTGCCTGGGCTGCATAGTGAGCTCAGGGCCAGCCTAAACTACAAAGCGAGACCTTGTCTCAAAACAAACAAACAAAAAAACAACAAAAAACTGATTAACCATCTTCATAACTCTTAAAACTTGTTTTACAAAGTAAAAAGGTTGTTTACATAACCTTTAAAACTTGTTTTACAAAGTCTTTTATTTTAAAAGGCAGATACTGCCCCATAAACTCCAAGAAGTATAAATAGTGTAAGATTTTACCTTATGTGAAAGCTAACAAGTATGCCACAATTTTTATAGATCCTGCAGAAGACAGAAGTTTCCTGGTCCAGAGAGGAAAGACAGTTTGTTAGCTGTAGTAATAGCAGGATCATTCTTTTCTATATGGGTCTCTTAAGCCCTTGTTCCCACAGGGCAACCTGAAGAGGCCTCAGTGTAATTTTTTTTTTAAGCTTTCCTCCACACAGATTTATTGAATATAAAACTCTATGTACAAAGTAACCTGGACCTGTTGCCTCAAAACATGACCCTTTCCTACTACTGTCCTGATAAGCTGGTCAAAAAGCAACTTACTCCAGAATAGATAGAAAAATGCCCAGTGCACATCAGATGAATGTCCTAATCCTTGGAACTACGATAGTTTTACAAGACACTTAACAGGTAGGACCAAGTCCTGGTGAAAGGGTGCTGAAGAACTGACAGGAGACATCAAGAGGCCATTTTATGCATCGCCACCATGATACTATCATGTTTTTGGATCATAATGTTCCCATTATCTGATTCTAGACACACCACAGGAATATCTGTCGGGTCAGAGGTCAGTTTAGCTGCTTGCTGAGCCAGAACAGATATCACCCCAGCATGCTCATCTGATAGAGTCCCACGGCAACCTAGATTGAGTCCTTGTGAATCTGTACACAAGACTCCAACAATGGACGGATTCTTCATTGTATCCTCCAAGTGCTGCTCTAAAGTTGCTTCCATCCCACCGTAGCAGTAGACCCTCCCTCAGTGTAATTTTACAAACAGTGAGTTGCATTAGGGAAAGGAATCCTTGGGAAACTCCAATCTTTTATAGTGGATGGTATGCATGCTGTGCTTTGTTCCAGGCAACATTATGGTTTTTTTGGTACTGTCAAGTAAGTAGGCTTATCTTTAATAAGGAGGTAAACAATGTTTTTATTTTTAAAGGTAGTTTGTGGTCCCCACCCCCAAAAAACCCTTGAAAAAATAGTCCATAGCAAAATAGCAGTTAGTGTCACAAAGGCAAGAACAAGAATTCATGAGGCCCTTGGAGAATTATCCCCAACAAAGAGTTTCAGTTATGAAAACCAGTGTTCTTCTCCCAGTGGCCCTCAGAACTTTCTATTCCCTATTGTGTAATAAAAAATACATGTCACATGTAATAGCTTTCTAGCAATATCTTTGAAAAGAAAAGAGAAACAGTTAAAATTAATTTTAATATAGATGAACATCTCTAATCTAACTGAAATGCTCCAAATTCTGAAGTTTTTTGAGCACTGATGGCTATCACAAGTGTAAAAATTCCTGGTCTGATATAACTAGTCACAGTAAAAACAGTAAAAATGTTATCTAAAATGACCTCCACGATCACTTCTTGGCCTTTTGGCTAAGATCAAGTGTAAAATGACCTCCACGATCACTTCTTGGCCTTTTGGCTAAGATCAAGTGTAAAATGACCTCCAGGCTGTGTGCATAGGTGTATATGAAACTTAAATGAAGTTTGGGATTAAAGTTGGCTATCTTCCCTAAAATATTCCATTTGCAGATATCCTGAAATCTGAAAAAAATGTGAAACTCAAAGTATTTTGAGTTCTAAGCATTTTAGATAAGGGATAATCACCTATATTATTTTTAACATAGTATATCAGAATTTGTAATTTTTAATATTTAACCAATGTAAACATTTGTTAATGAGGTATGTCTGTCTGATCCATAGATATATAGTAGTATATCATTAATATTTGACATAATGTATCCATTAAAGTGAAATGTAGCCTTATGCAAATACTAAAGTTATGTTTAAGGGAAGGATATTACAGTGATTTAAGGTTTTTTTTTTTTTTTTTTGAGACAGAGTATTGCTTTATAGTTCAGGCTGGTCTTGAGCTCACTGTGTAGCCCAGGCAAGCCAGGAACTCAGCAGTCCTCCTGCCTCTGCCTCCCAAGTGCTGGGATTACAGGTGTGAGGCACCATGCCCACCACTGTGGTATGTGGTACTGATTGCTGGTGGGCGTGAGTCTCCACACCCAGCATTGTATGTGGTTACCGGGGATCGAACCAGGAACTTTGTACTTGCTAGGCATGGTGCTAGAACCACTGAGCTAAATCTCTGGCCCACAGTGATTTAAGTCTGGCTTGAGGTAATATTCTTCTTGCCTTATCCCCCAAGAATGCTGGGATTATATGTATGAGCCACCACATGTGGCTTAATTTTTAAAACTTTAATTAATGAAAATAAAATTTGAAAATCCATGTCTTTATTCAGACTAGCCACATTTCAAAGGCTCGGTAGTCATATGGTCCTCATGGCTACCATGCTGTACATCACCGTCTTAGAGGTAGCCATTTTCAACTTCTGGGTTTCTTTGAATGTATATTTCCAGTTCTCTTAAAGAGCAAATTCATGCTCTCTGCATGATTCAGTTTTAAACTTTTGGTACTGTTTTGGAGGAGACAGTTCTCTCACTTCCAAACTCACACAATAGTTGCACTCACTTCTCAGTCTTGTCTCCTTTCTTCAAATTAATGGTTCTGAAAAGTTTTTGGCTTCATGATTGTTTATATTCCAGAAACTAGGGAAGCATTACAAAGAACTTTTGTATCGGTAGAATATCTTTTGGTATTTATTCTACTAGAAATCAAAATAGAAAAATTACTTCTGTGAAGAGTAACAACGAGAAGACCTACACATGATTTTTAAGTGAAAATCTTTTTTTATAAATTGGGTGAATAGCCATATTTTATGTAACTATGAGAGCATTTTAATGTTTGGCTTAATAGAAAACAGCTTTCTGTTAAGAAATCACATAATGTAGCTCCTGGCAAACTACACTGTTTATAACAAAATGAAAGTGAAAAGAATGAATGGTGTCCTGGTGTTCATTATGAGAACCATTTTAGAGCTCTCTGGTGTATTATCATATTTTGTTACATCATAACTCAATGTTTGCATTTTGACCATACGTATATATGCTGGGCGTAGGATACGTGACTTCTTTTGTTGTGCTTTTTTGTGTCCCTCGGGCTTAATTTATTCTTTCCCCCTTGTGGTACAGAGGGTGGGACCCAGGGCCACTGTACCACTGAATTACATCCTGGCCCCTTTTATTTTTCTCTTTGGGACAAGAGTTCTTGTGGTTGGCTGGACTGTACTCAAACTCGGCATCCTCCTCGCTCAGCCGCCCAGTGTGCACTGCTGTGCACAGCTTATTCTCATGGTCTTGTCTGTCTGCTGTGTCTGCTTTACTCATGTGACTCTCTCTGACTCCTCGCTTAGTCGTTGGTTTCTGGCAAATACATTTGTGTTCAGGAAAGATTTTTGTTTTGTCTCCTTGCTTTTGTTACCCTGACTTCTTCCTGGACTACCCCTGCTTAGCAGTCATTCTGGGGTCTCTTTACTGCACAATCGTAGGATTTCTGATACCTCTCTTTTAGAGTAGGTCCCTTGAGTGATTGCTGGGTCCTCTGTCTTTCTCCTGGTAAGCAATTTGTGACAGATTTGGGGACAAGATAGTACGTATAGCTTTGGGTCCTAGCCTTTTGGCTTAATTATGTGACATTGGGAAATTAGGTGAGTTTCTTATCCTTCATTTTCTGGCTTGGAGCTAGCACTTGCTGGGTGGGGCTCTCCTGGAGACTCTGGCTAATGTAGCTGAGTCACATGGAAGGGGTTCTGGGGAGGTGGGGAGCAGTGGGAAGGGCTGGTGCTCTCGTTCTTAGTACTGTCATAGTTAGCTGGTGGGACGCTTCTCGAGATTAGGGTTTGGTGGCCTACTTCTTGCACAAATATGCTGAGAAGCGACTTTTTAATGAAAGTTTCCATTGGACTGGAAACCTGGCTGGTTATACAATTCTAGGCTGAACATGGATTCTGTCAGATGCTGGAGGCCTTGCTGTGGTTCATTGTAGCCTCCACCAGCAGCTGTTCTTGGACTTAGGCTGTCTCAGCCTCATTCTACCCTTTGCCAGCTTTGGGGTTCAGCTTCCTCTAACTTTTCATCTTTTTGAGGCTATTCCTTCAACTATATATATATTTTTTTTGAGACAGGGTCTCGCTTTGTAGTTCAGGCTGACCCTCAGCTCACTATGTAGCC
The DNA here is from genome assembly GCA_004025085.1 of Thryonomys swinderianus. NCBI lineage: Eukaryota > Metazoa > Chordata > Mammalia > Rodentia > Thryonomyidae > Thryonomys > Thryonomys swinderianus. The sequence goes on from PVIC010036657.1 coordinate 14,527, forward strand.
CAGGCAAGCCTCGAACTCAGCAATCCTCCTGTCTCTGCTTCCCAAGTGCTGTGATTACAGGCGTGAGCCACCACACCCTGCACTGTGGTATGTGGTATTGATTGTTGGTGGGCATGAGTCTCCACGCCCAGCATTGTATGTGGTTACCAGGGATCAAACTCAGGACCTTGCGCTTGCAAGGCAGGCACCAGAACCACTGAGCTAACCCTCTGGCCCTGCCTTTCTTTTCTTTCTTTCTTAGTATCAGGATTTGAACTTAGGACCTTGAACTTACAAGCCAGGTATGGTACCACTGAGCTAAATCCTGGGTCCTATTGCTCTTATTTTCTAAATTGTAGGTCTCTCCAGATTTTGTGCTTACTTTCAAGCTAAAATGTAGGTCTGACAATCAGTGGTTTGGACCCTTTCTTAGGGGAATATCCTTATGTATTTATCACTATGACAATAATCCTGTACTGGGTTGTACCCTTTACCACGGCTTTGCTATTTCTACCATGTTGAGCTGTTAACCACAAAGGGTTGGTAGTAAAATAAAATTAGAAACAAGCTTTTATCTCCCAGCATCAAAGTAATCCAGAACGTTCTGCCTTGTTGCTACATCTAAGATGTACCTCTCTCCAAGCCCATTTTCCTTCTGCTCTTTGTCCCTGTCTCCATCCCGCTCCTCCAAGGTTGGGGGTAGGGCTCTGAACATAGTTTAATTGAATTTCAATTGATAAGTATTTATATCACTGCTATTTTTCAGAGTTAAGCCATGGGGTATACAGTGATTTTTTTTTTTTTTATTTTTGGAGACAGGGTCTCGCTTTGTAGTTCAGGCTGACCCTGAGCTCACTATAGTGCCCAGGCAAGCCGCCGCGAACTCAGCAATCCTCCTGTCTCTGCCTCCCGAGTGCTGGGATGACAGACGTGAGCCACCACGTCCGGCATTTAGTGATTGCTTTTTCCATCATTTTGTGACTGATTTCTTTGGGGCCCATAATTACACATCTAACTCCCTTCATTGGCTGTATTTTGTGGGAGTTATCACTACGGCAGCTCCATGGCCTGCCAGTTGTGTAAGCTGGCTTTCAGCATGCTTATTCCTGTGATTATCCCAGCAGTTTTGCCCGTATGGAGACGTTGCCAGGGCCTCTAACTGCCCCAGGCTAGTGGCCTTTCACCATAGTGGGGGGGGGGCTCCCTTTTCTCTCTGCCTATGTCAGATCTATCTTCTGATTCTTCCTGATGGCTTCCTCTTGGTTACTGTTTGAGTGGTGATCGGACTCATTTTCCAGTAGTTTCCTGAGAGAGGATGTACACAGGCAAATATGTTGAGATACTTACCTTCAAATGTCATTATTTTACCCTTCTTTTGATTAGTAGGTCACCTAGTTATAAGAATTCTCAGCTGCAATTCAGTTTCCACCTGCACTTTAACGGACTTGCTTCTTTGCTGTCCCTTGGCTTCTGTAGCTGGATTTCGTGGCACTCTGCTTCTGAATCCACTGTAGTGACTTCATCTCCCTGGTCTCTGGAAGCCTGTGTGATCCTCTTTCCCCAGCGCTCTGACATTTCCCGACTGATACGCAAGTTCATCCTTGCGTTGTTCTGATTTCATCCATTGTGCCAGGACGCCAGGGGATTTTGCAAACTGGAAAATACTCCTTCATTCTGGGAAGGAGTCTTGAATTGTTTAATTCATGATTTTCTTTCTTTTTTCCTGTGTTTTCTTGCTGGAGCTCTTATTATTTAGATAATGGATCTCTTTAGTACTATGTGTTTTCTCTTATTTTTCCACCAGTTTGTTTGTTTAACACTGTGAGGCATTCTTCTAGTTTATCATCTGTTGAGTTGTTCCTTTTTGCTATGATGTCATGAATTTTTAAGCCTCCTTTTTTATTTGCTAGGTGTCCTGTGGCTTCCTGTTTGTTCTCGTCCTCTATTGCTGTGAGGCAAACCATCTCAGTCCGAAGTAGCAACAAGCAGCAGGGCTGTTGCATTTTATGTTCTCATATTCTGTGGTTAAGATTGATGTCACCCAGTTGCTTCTTCATTGCCCTAGTGGCACCTGGGTCAGAGGGAAGGCTGGGTTTCCTTGGGAATGTTGACTAAGTTACCAAACCTTGTCTCTCCACATAGTGATGTGTGTGGTGAAAGTTCATTTTAACAGGAGGTTTTGGGATGCAGATTTCTTTTTTTTTTTTTTTTTTTTTTTTTTGAGACAGGGTCTTGCTTTGCAGTTCAGGCTGGCTCTGAGCTCACTATGTAGCCCAGGCAAGCCTTAAACTCAACAATCCTCCTGCCTCTGCTTCCCGGGTGCTGGGATTACAGGCATGAGCCACCACACCCAGCACTGTGGTATGTGATATTGATTGCTAGTGACTCAGCACCCAGCATTGTATGTGGTTACCGGGGATCGAACTCAGGACCTTGCGTGTGGGAGGCAGGTGCCAGAACCACTGAGCTAACCCTCCGCCCCATGGGATGCAATTTCTTTTCTTTTCTTTTTTTTTTTTTTGAGACAGGGTCTCGCTTTTTAGTTCAGGCTGGCTCTGAGCTCACTATGTAGATCAGGCAAGCCTTGAACTCAGCAATCTTCCTGTCTCTGCCTCCCCAAGTGCTGGGATTATAGGCATGAGCCACCACGCCCAGCACTGTGGTATGCGGTATTGATGGCTGGTGGGCGTGAGTCTCCATGCCCAGCATTGTATGTGGTTACCGGGGATCGAACCCAGGACCTTGCTCTTGGGAGGCAGGCGCCAGAACCACTGAGCTAACCCTCTGGTCCATGTGGTGCAGATTTCTTAAGGTGGCCAGGTGGAGGCTGTTTTATGTGGCTTAGCATGGCTGTCACACCATTTTCTACCAAAATCCATTGGTCAACAAAATCGTAAGGGCACCTAAACTGAAGGGGGGAGAATGAGACTATTTCTTGCCTGGGAAATGTCAGTCATAGCGCAGAAGGATGGGGCGAATGTGTGGTTCCAGCTCTCTCTAGAACATATATTCTTCCTCACTTATGTATTTTTAATGAAAATAGTCTCTTACCTCCGTTAGTAATGATTGGTAGATTTCCTTTTCCTGCAGGCTATTTCCTTTAAACCTTTAAGGATCTCCTAAATAAGCAACATATTTATTTATTTTCCCTCTTCACTCAGTTGCGTTCTCTAATAAAGAAACTCCTTCCTTGGCTTGACCAAGTTCTGAGCCCTAATAAAGACAAATAAACTGGAAACGGGGAAGGAGAGGTCAGTATTTATTGTGCCTGGGACCCTGCGTTTGCTGACCGGAATGCTGCTTCCATTGTGCCCGAGTTGGTCCTGCCTGGCAACTCTGCAGAGACTCAATCTTGGGTCTTTGCCATGTTCGAGGTAGAGATCCAACTGCTTTGTAAACAGCTGCCAAACCTCCTTCCTGAGGGATCCATGTCACCGGTTCCTGAATCTTTTGAAGATCCTGTGATGTAAATAGAACTCTTTCTCTCTCTCTTTCTTTCGCATTGTCAGTCTGGGATCCTGGGGTCTGCACAGTCCACTAGTTCTCTTCCATCTGCTTTTCCAGTTTGATTGGCTGTCCCCTTTCTCTCTCTCCCTGTGGTCATTTCTTCTGCCTTTCCACCTTGATCGAAGTGTAAGGCATTTATGTTGGGATACTTCTAGTGACCAGATGGTCACCCAAGAGGCACATGACATCTTTCTTATTGTCCCCTTCCTTGGTTAGGTTTTCTTATTACTGGTAGTATGAGACAACAGAGTCTATTTCCAGAAATTAATATTGTTGCACTTCGTTTCAGTTTTGCAAAGTCACATATTAAGGACCACCATTGGGGCGGGGATTTAGCTCACTGGTTCTGGCATCTGCCTGGAAAACTCAAGGTCCCAAGTTCAGTTCCCTGGTATGACATACCACAGTGCTGTGCATGGTGGCTCATGCCTGTAATCCCAACACTTGAGAAGCAGAGGCAGGAGGATTTCTTTGAGTTCAAGACTGGCCTGAGTTACATAGTGAGCTGTCCCC
>PVIC010036658.1:0-18476 GCA_004025085.1 Thryonomys swinderianus
TTGCTGGAATCTGATACAAATTTATTTCCTAGGTGAGCATAAAGACAAGGGGCTATTCTTGAGCCCTTCAAAGGTAAGTATAGCATCCATGCACATCATTCATGGTCTTTCTCCACTCTTACCATCTGCCAACAGACTGGTTCACTTTATGGTGCAGCAGTTATTTCTGTCAAGATAAACTATAAACTCAGTATCAGTATCCAAATAATAAATTCATTTTAAAATCTCTCATCCAAGGCCGGAGGGTTAGCTCAGTGGTTCCGGCGCCTGCCTCGCAAGTGCAAGGTCCTGAGTTCGATCCCCGGAAACCACATACAATGCTGGGCGTGAAGACTCACGCCCACCAACAATCAATACCGCATACTACAGTGCCGGGCGTGGTGGCTCACTCCTGTAATCCCAGCACTCAGGAGGCAAAGACAGGAGGATTGCTGAGTTCGAAGCTTGCCTGGGCTACATAGTGAGTTCAGTGCCAGCCTGAACTACAAAGTGAGACCCTGTCTAAAAAAAAAAAAAAAAAAAAAATCTCTCATCCAACTAGGGCATGGAGGCACACACCTGTATTCCCAGCACTAGGGAGGCTGAGGCAGGAGGATCACAGTGAGTTCAAAGCCAACCTGGATAATGAGTCCATGTCTCAAAAAATAAACCAAACAAATTCCAGTCCAGGTTTCTGTTATTTTCATGATACATTCACTTTTTTCCCAGTGATAAAAATAAATTAAAAATAGGGGCCAGAGATTTAGCTCAGTGGTTCCAGTGCCTATCAAGCACAAGGCCCCCTGCTTTGATCCCCAATAACCACATAAACAATGCCAGTCGTGGTGACTCTCACCCACCCGCAATAAGTACCACATACCACAGTGTTGGATGTTGTGACTCACGCCTATAATCCCAGCACTTGGGAGGAAGAGACAGGAGGATTGCTGAGTTCGAGGCTTGCCTGGGCTACATGGTGAACTCAGGGCCCACCTGAACTACAAAGTGAGACCCTATCCCTCCCCACCCAAAAAAAGAAAAAACTATTTGCTCCACAGCCTCGAGGCTTTGGGCAGGCCAGACATCCAAAAGTCAGTCCCTCCAGGAGTGTGTACTCACCTCTAAAGAACAATATTCTTTTTTTTTTTTTTTTTTTTTTTTTGAGACAGGGTCCTGCTTTGTAGTTCAGGCTGGCCCTGAACTCACTATGTAGCCCAGGCAAGCCACCGCGAACTCAGCAATCCTCTTGTCTCTGCCTCCCTAGTGCTGGAATTACAGGCGTAAGCCACCATGCCCGACATTGTGGTATGCGGTGTTGATTGTTGGTGGGCGTGAGCCACCATGCCCAGCATTGTATGTGGTTACCGGGGATCGAACTCAGGACCTTGCGCTTGCGAGGCAGGCACCGGAACAACTGAGCTAATCTCTGGCCCAAGAACAATATTCTTTTTAAAAAATATTTTATATTTTCCATCTGGGGATTTAGCTCAAGTGGTACCGTGCCTGCCATAGAAGCACAAGGACCTGAGTTTGATCCCTGATACTGCCAAAAAAAAAAGCGCTTTTATTTTTATATTTATTTTTATGAGTCCATGTTTACAACACACAGAGATCACATTCCTCATGGGGAGTCAGTGTAGGTACACAGCACATCTTAGTTCTTGTTTCAGTCCTTCCCTCTGCATCTCTCCACTCCCTCCATCTCTTGATCCCCTTTCCTTCTGCAAAAGATCGATCTCCTCCTTTTCTACTCTCTCTTTTATTTTGCTCTATAATTTATTTGTATTTTGGATTTCTCCCATAAGAGAAACCATGTGATGTTTAAGTGAGTGTGTGCGTCTGATTTGTTTCGCTGAACATAACAGGCACCCATTTTCCTACTCAAGTTTGTCCTTCTTCGTGGCAGAGTAGTACTCCATCATGTGTAAATACCGTGCTCTCTTTATCCATTTATCTGTGGATAGACAGGCTGCTTCCCAGATTGGCTATTGTGAGTTGTGCTGCTATAAACAAGGGTGTGCTTGGACGACTCCTTATGACGTCTTGAATCCTTTTGGGAAGATACCCCAAAGGAGAAGAGCTAGGTTAAATGCAATAATATTCTTGTAGCCAAAGCTGCTCATGACTTCAGAGTGCTTGTTAAAACATAGCCTCAAATCATCTGTCAGGAACTTGAGAAAGCTCCTGTTCTCATCAATCTCATTTCTCCAGAGATAAATCAGATTCCTCTCCGGTCCTTGTCATTTCATCTTGGTCACTCCTCGCTGTGACGGAGTTCCCTGTTGAGAGTGTGCTGGGCCCCGTACCAGCTGCTGCAGCTGACTGAGTTGGCTGAGGGACGTCAGGAATGAGGAGCTCGGAGCGCAGAGTCCTGAGCCCCCTGTGGGACTCAGTTGTTGGCCCTTGGCCTTGGCTGGAGCCAGCAGAGGAAATGCCTGGGATTCCAGGCCTGCAGGTCCCGCCTCCTGCCTTCCCTCCAAGGAGGATGCTGACAGCAGGCAGCACCCTTGGCCGCGGAGTCCTTGCCCCACTCGCACGGGTGAGGGAGGAGGGCCTGGCGTCTGTGAAGCATCCTGCCCAGGAAACCAGCTCTCCTGAAACTCAGGGCGGGGACTGGGAGCAGCCATGTTTAAATCTGGCAGAGATGGAAGGGACGGGTGACCACACCCACCCCGCTCTTTTCTGGATGCCCTTTCTACACACACGCACACGCGCGCACACTCACAGATGCACTCTCTTCCAGTCTCACCCCTTCCCCACCCCCACACTCTACATCCAACCAAAGACCATGCAGGTGACCTTCAGGCAGAGACCGGATTTGCTTCCTCAACTTCCTATTATTCACTGAGAACACACTGTCCTCTCCAAGCCAGGGCTAAGGCCTGGTATTGTCCCCTGAGTCACCCCACACTGCCATCACCAGGAATGCAGACAGCTTATGTAAGCAGCTTTGCAGGGCCTGAAGAATGTGAAGTCACAACCATCCATTCTAGCCAGACCTGTCCTTGCCAAGCCACCAGGCTTCTCAGTGGCTGTGGCATGTGCCAGCTTGTGAGGCCACCAGCTCACCAAAGGCATGTCTCCAGGCAGTGTACCCCTTTGCTAAGGAGCCAGCTGCGGGCAGTGTGGGTGTCTCCCTGCGGGGAGGGAAGGCAAGGGAAGTGGGGTATTTCATGGGCCCAGGAAGCATTTAGAAGTCATAGAATGTAGCAGGGGGCACCTATAATCCTGGCTCTCAGGAAGCGGAGGCAAGAGAATCACTGTGAGTTCAAAGCCATCCTAAACTATATAGCAAGGCTTTGCCTCAAAGAAAGAAAGAATGGAAGAAGGAGAAAAAGGAAAGAGAGAGAAAGAAAGAAAGAAAGAAAGAAAGAAAGAAAGAAAGAAAGAAAGAAAGAAAGAAAGAAAGAAAGAAAGAAAGAAAGAAAGAAAGAAAGAAAGAAAGAAAGCAAGCAAGCAAGCTGTGGTCTAGCTGCACCCTTGGGGATATGAATGGACTTTAAAACCTTATGGCCAAGGAGAAAAGCAGGAAATTCAAACACTGCAAGCAGCCAGCAGGCGAGAGCCCTGCACACCAGCAGCCCTGGAACTAGCTCGTGCACAGACCAAAGGCCGCTGCAGAGCATGTTAGAATATGTTGCGTGTGTTTGAGAAAATGAGAGTAATAAAGGAGTAAAGCAAGAGCGGTTATTTGTAGGGACCAGTGAGGGCGAGGTGTCGTGAGCTGCACAGCGCGATCAGCTTGCCAGGTATAAGAGGCGGAGGAAGACACAGAAACCCCGGCCCGGGCCGGTCTAGCTTGCCAGCCTCAGCTCCCACCTGCAGCCCTCTCGGGCCTGCCCTGCCGCCTTCCCGGGAACCTTCCTCTGCCTCTCTGAGCCAGGTGCCATCTCTGCTCATGTGGGTCTGGTAAGGAGTCCTCATGGGCAGGCTCCTGCATGCTCCCAAGGGAGCTCAAGAATGGAACTGAGCAAATGCACCCCAAAATCCCACACTCTGTGGGGCTGAGGCAGAAGGGTCGCAAGTTCAAGTCCAGCTGGGGCAACTCAGTGACTTAGTGAGACGCTGTCTTAAAAAGTCTGGGATCGGGCCGGAGGATTAGCTCAGTGGTTCCGGCGCCTGCCTCGCAAGCACAAGGACCTGAGTTCGATCCCGTTGACCACATAGAATGCTGGGCGTGGTGACTCATGCCCACCAGTAATCAGTACCACATACCACATACCACAGTGCGAAGCGTGGTGGCTCACGCCTGTAATCTCAGCACTCGGGAGGCAGAGACAGGAGGATTGCTGAGTTCAAGGCTTGCCTAGACTACATAGTGAGCTCAGAGCCAGCCTGAACTACAAAGCAAGACCCTGTCTCAAAAAAAAAAAAGTCTGGGATGGTTTGAGGATGTAGCTCAGTGCAAAGGCCCTGGGTTCAAGCCTTAACACAGAGGGTGGGGGGGACCACTTCTACCTTCTCATCCCCTGGGGGTCCTCTGGCCCTGAAGCTGTCTGTGGAAGCCATCATCCTGTCTTCCCAACTCCCCTCACCCCCTCATGACACCAAACGTCGTCAGAAACCAGGGTGCTGCTCTGCCATAAAAGAGATAAACTTGAGTCACCGCAGGAAAACAGATACCCCTTGAAACCATAATGGCCTGTGAACTGCATCAGATGCACAAGCTTAAATGCCACATGATTTTTCATATATGAGAAACCGCAAATATAAATAGCCAAAGAAAAGACAGAAAACACGAAACAGGAAGACAGATCTTTTGCAAAAGGGAAGAGGACCAAGAAATGGAAGGAGGAGGACAGCAGAGCAGGGATAGAAGATAAAGAAGATTAAGATGTGTTATGCCCACAGTGGATGCAATCGTTAGGTACTGCAAACAGACTAATAAAAACATTTTTTTAAATCACAAAATGAGAATTAAATTGTTTCATATACTGGCACGATTTTCCCATATTGAGTGTGATCATGATGTGTATATACAATGTACGAATAAAGATAAAAGAAATTTAAAACAACCTATAGTCTGACAAATGTAAGGATCCTGGAGTCGAAAGACTTAGAAAGTGTGCCAGCTGGCGCCCCGGGATCCAGAAAGTCGAGGGACAGACATCCGAGGTCACACAGCCCTCGGCAGGTGCTTTGAGCCTGGGACACGATGGCTGGAACAGCGGGCAGGGCCTGCACCCCGGGCAGCTCCCTGATCTACTGTCTCCTGGGGCCGCGCCCTCTGCTCACCCTCAGTGAGAATGTGAATTTCAGCAAATCCTCTCTCCGTTCTCCTGAACCCATGAGGGGCTGGCCGCAGAGGGAACACCTGGCGGGAGACCCGTGGCCCAGCCAGGCCCTGCCAAGGCTGGCACAGAGACAGCCGCTTCTGTCCTGGGCCTGGTTCCCACCCAGGGCGGCATCTGCTAGAGACTGGAGCTTGCCTGCTCCATTCATCTTGCGCCGTGACACTGCCCACCACTCAGTGGAGTCTTGTTTGAAATCTGGCTCGGGTCTGCCCTGAAATGGGCACTAGAATTGTTCTTGAGGATGAAAAGGCTCAGACTGATGCATCCCTGGCCAGAGCCCAAATGCAAGTCTGACGATGTGCTCAGGACAACCTGGTCCGCACCTGCCTGTCACTCACTGCCACGCTCCTTTCGGAGTGGCTCTGCCTTCTGGGCCCTGGCAAAGAGACAGGCATCTCCCCCAGTCATGCCACTTCTTGCTGTGGCCATGGCTTTCCTCTCTGGCTGACGTTCTCTCTAACTGTTCCCTGAACTGGTGAAATCATGAATGCAAAAGAGACTTTAAAGCTCTATGAAACCAGAAAGTCCTAACAGTGCTCTATGTATTTGCCACTCATATAACTTCTCTAAAAAGTAAAGTTATTCAGGCCAGGTGTGGTGGCACCTGCCTCTAATCCCAGGACTCAGGAGGCTGAGGCAGGAGGGGTGCCATGAGTTTGAGACCCACCTGGGCTACATAATAGGACCTCCTCTAAAAAAATAACAGTAACAGGCCAGAGAGTTAGCTCAGTGGTTCTGGTGCCTGCCTCACAAGCGCAAGGTCCTGAGTTTGATCCCTGGTAACCACATACAATGTTGGGCGTGGAGACTCACACCCACCAGCCATCAATACCACATACCACAGTGCCGGGCGTGGTGGCTCACACCTGTAATCCCAGCACTCGGGAGGCAGAGACAGGAGGATTGCTGAGTTCGCAGTGGCTTGCCTGGGCTACATAGTGAGCTCAGGGCCAGCCTGAACTACAAAGCGAGACCCTGTCTCAGAAAAAAAAAGAAGAGAAAAGCTAAAAGGTAGGTGAGTGGTGGTGCGTGCCTGTAACCCAGCACTTGGCAGGCTGAGGCAGGAAGACTGCTGTGTGTCTGAGCCCAGCCTGAGCTACATAGTGAGCTCAAAGGCAGCCTGAACTTCATAGCGAGACCTTTTCTAAAAATAATTAATTAATTAATTAAATGTAAGACCTGAAATTGTAAAACTATGAGGAAAAAAAATAAATGAAAAGGTTCTTGACACTGATTTCAGCAATGATTGTTTTAAATAAATCTGACATGAGAAACACATGACAAAAATTAAGTAAGCAAATGGGATAGCAAACCGAAAGCCCTGTGGAGCAAGAAAACATTATCAAAACCAAAAGGCAATTGTGGAGTGGGAGGAAATGTTCCCGCCATCCATCTTTTGAGAACTTAGTATCCAAACCATACAAGGTGCTCATGCAACTCAGTAGCAAGACAGCAGTAATAATGACCCAATTTTAAAATATCCAAAGAAAGCCAGGCATGGTGGTGCACACCTCCAATGCCAGCATTTCTGGGAGGCTGAGGCAGAAGCACTGCAAGACTGAGCCCCTCCAGAGCAATTTAATTGGTTAACGAGATACTGTCTTAAAATGGAAAAATAAAAGGACTGAGGATGGAGCTCAGTGCAAAGGCCCTGGTTCAATCCTGGCACTACAACAAATAATAATAGAATGACTTTAAATAGGTAAAGGACTTCAATGGACATTTCCCAAAAGAAGCCCTATAAGTGGAAAAAAAAAATATAACTCACAGCTCACATGTGGTCTGCACACCGCAGTTGTATACCAAGACAGCACCTTGCACACCCTAAATAGATGTGATTTGTATTGGATATTCATAAATCTCAATATAGATGAACACAAAGCAAAAAAAAGGTGGGTTTTGTGTTTAGATCAAAGGGATGGAGTTTGAAGGACGCCCCTCCTAGAGGAGCCAGTCCAGGGTAGGCTGCTTGCCACCCAGGCCAGGTGGCCGGCAGCAGAGCTGGGCGGCTGGCAGATCCCTGTCCGCTCCTGCTCCCGAGGCCTGCGGCACGGAGCTCTGGCTGGTCAGGGAGCTGCCTTCCTCCCGGGGACTGTATCCTATCTCACTGATAAGAAGCACTTTAAAAGTGACGGGGAGGGAGAGGGTATGGAGGGTTAGCTCAGTGGTTCTGGCGCCTGCCTCACAAGTGCAAGGTCCTGAGTTCGATCCCCGGTAACCACATACAATGCTGGGCATGGAGACTCACACCCACCAGCAATCAATACCACATACCACAGTGCTGGGCGTGGTGGCTCATGCCTGTCATCCCAGCACTTGGGAGGCAGAGGCAGGAGGATTGCTGAGTTCCAGGCTTGCCTGGGCCACATAGTGAGCTCAGAGCCAGCCTGAACTACAAAGCGAGACCCTAGCTCAAAAAAAAAAAAAAAAAGTGACAGGGAGACCCCAGAGAGCTGAGGAGCAGACACCTCCTGACCTCAGGAGGGAGGGAGGGAGGGGGAGGAGAGAGGAGACAAAGGCCAGACAGTGTCCCTATGATGTCCCCAACCCCTTGAGAGAGCTGCTCTTTCTGGAAGCCAGAGTTGACCAGTTAAGATGTAGCGTTCTGTGGATTTGGTGTCTGTCCTGTCCCCTTCTGTTCCCCTCAGGCCACCACAAATCTCATCGCCAAGGTGACCACAGATGGCTTCTCACTGTGGCCAGTGTGCACATGATTGTGTATGCGTAGGTGTGCAAAGGGACAGATCAACAGAGGCAAGGAAGAAGCCAAGACGGGACCAGCAGAGCTGACGGGTACCAAGCAGTAAAAGGCTGTGTTGTTGCACGGGTGAAACTCCCAGAGACAGCGGCGGGAGCTGGGCAGGCCGGGGAATCAGGCGGCAAGGACAGAGCAGGAAGGAGCCACCCCACACATCGCCAGGGCAGCACAGCTTCCTGGGTGCAGCGGATACAAACACACTGTTATTTGTTCTGTCTTTAGTCGCAAGTCATGGCTGCCTTGAAGTCCTGAATCGATTCAAAATATTGACCTTTCATGGTCGTTTTGACTTTGGGGAAGAGCCAGAAGTCACACGGTGTCGGTGTCGGTGAGTAAAGCGATGAGGATGTGGTGTCACGTTTCTGTGAGCATCTTCTGCTTTATGGTGCAGGCCGATGCATTCTCTTAAAGACACACACAGAAGAGGACGTGCGGGACAGCTTTGGAAAGTGGCGACGGTGACGGGCTGGATGCTTGTGTCCAAAGAGAGGGCAGGGCTTCGAGGGGAATCCATGACAATGTCTCTTTTACTTAATGCTTTTTAATTTAAGCATTCACCATGTTTTTCGGTCACCCCTATGTGTGACCAAGAGGTCGGAGAAGGGGGAGCCTGCTCCAGCTCCACCCCCACCGCCTGTGACAGCTGGGGGGACCCCGAGTGCAAGCTCATGTCCACGGCAGCCAGACATCTTCCGATGCAAACCAGCTTGTGCAGGTCCCCGCTCGAGGTGCCATCGCCTCAGACTTAAAATCAGCATCTCTAATGCCCTGGCCACGGTGCCACGCCAGCCCCCTTCCTCATGCCGCCCCGTCCTCCAGCCCTACCAGGCCTCCTCAGGCTCCCCCCGTCTGGTCCCCCGTCCCACCACATTCCCCCTCGGCTGTCCAGTTCTCTCCCATTCATTTCCCTCTTGAGCACAAGCCTCCCGGCCCCCGGTGTCTGTCGGCCTGCTAGTGCTAAGTGCCCTTGACAGCCTGCATTTGCCTTCAGAGCGTGTCCCACAACTGAAATGTGTATAATTTAAATTTTTTGTTAGACCTTTGAGACGGGCTCTCACTATGTAGTTCAAACTGGCCTTGAATTCTCCCAGTGATCTATCTTCCTGCCTCGGGCTCACAAATGCTAGGATCGCAAGCATGTGCTACCACACTCAGCTTGAAATGTGTATGTTTTGGCGCGCCTCTTTATTTCATGTCGACAATCTCCTGCCTTGTACCCTTGACAAGGTAAAGGACGTACATCTGTTAGTTGCCCTCACACGTAACCGCGCCTGCCCAGAACTCCCTCCATCCAGCAGGAGGCTGGCAAGAAAGGTCTTCCGGTGACTGCGACTCTTCTTCAGGCACCAGGAGTTAAGAAGCCCAGAGCAGGAGAAAGAGCCCGGAGTGGGTGTCCAGAGACCTACATTCCAGCCCTGCACCCTCCCAATCAGCGCTGGAACTCGAAGCAACTCCCTTCCCCTCTTGTGACCAGGACTCCGTGGGTAGACAGTGAGGGCCACATGCTGCTTGGCCTTTTACTTTAGACATGTGTGGCTTCTATCACTGTGTGGACTGGTTTGGGCCTACAACTCTCTCCGGTGGATCTTAGAACTAGCCGTGAGGCAGCAGAACTGGAGGTGTCTATAACCACCCTAAAATTCTCTTGCTCCCTCTGTTGCTGGAGCACTGGTCCTGGAAAGTGACTTTTGGAATCACAGCCGAGGGGGTATCTGTCCTCTGCACGTAGTTCTCATTCCATCACTCATCCCAGGAAGCGACCCTTTCCACGGTCTCCCCAGGGAGCCAGGAAGCAGGCACAAGCCCTGATGGAGCAGTGAGCCCTGCACTCACAGCAGAACCCAGGCGAGTCTGAGAGTAAGTCTCTTACACGTGGTGACATTGTACTAAAGAATAAATCCGGCTCCCTGGGCACATTTGCATGTGGGATGTCTTCCATTTCGCCCTAGGATGTATTTCTTCCCTGTTTAATTCACTCCTTCTAGCTTCCATTCTTAGCTCTGGAATTAGAATGTCTGCCGCCTTTTGCTCAGAATTCAAAGTAATAATTATCCTACTCTCCTTCCCTGTAGCAGCCTGGCCTTTTTATTTGCACAATTTTATCTCCAAACATGGTTGAAATACAGCAGAGAGAAAACAGAGTTGTATGAGGGGAAGAGCTAGGATTTTCACTCCAAGCACTCTCAGAATAAGACATTTTCTGTCCACAATGCTGAGGCTCGTAAATATGCCCTGTGCCCTACGTCACATGCTATGAGCCAAAGAAACCGTGCCTTACCATGTCTCCCTGGCAAGCACAAGTTCCTGAGTTTGATCCCCAGTACCAAAAAATAAAAATAAAAACGGAAAAACCGTGCCTTGTTGAAAATAACCACCACGAAGCCTAGCACACTTCTGCGACCCCACCCCTGGGGAGCACCCCCACCCCTGGGGAGCACCCCCAGGCTCAGGGATGTCTTAGGGACCCAGAATCTGCACACTAAATAAATATGACAGTAAAGGTGAGAAGCTCCCCGTCTAGGCCTCTGGGGACAAGTCTTGAACCCAGAACCTTCCATCCTAATTACGTTTTCAAGGACCAGTCCCCATCCAGATGGCCCTAAACCTGGTTAAAATGAGCTCCAACTAATTAGGCTTTTAAAAGCTCTTCTAGTGCTTGTAATTAATTTGCTCCTGGTAATTTGGTTATAATGTGTGAAACACAAAAGAATGTTAAAATAGGCCCCAAAGAGGTGTTATCTTCCAACCCTGGTGCAGAGGTTAAAGAAATTGGGACGTGTTACCATGAAGATGGTGGCCATTAGAATTTAATCAGTGGGCTGGCGGAGACTCTTAATGTCCCCTCTGTGCTTCGGGGAAAACTGAGAGTAGTTTCTCTTTCCAAAAACGTTGGAAATAACTACTGCGAAATTCTGTGGGATCCCAGCGGGGCCAGATGTACGATCAGCCGTGGTGCTGCAGCACTCCTCTCCACTGGCGGACTTCCAGCCCCTAGCTGTTCTAACTCTCATGCGTGAGCACTTCCTGACGTACAAATAGCTTTACTGCACGCTCACAATCATAGCACTTGGGAGGCTGAGGCAGGAGGATTGTCATGAGTTTGAGGCCAGCCTGGGCTAGATAGAAAGACTTTGTCTCAAAACAGAAGAGCGCACACATGTGGCCACTGAGAGACAGGATTAGTAACAAGGGTACACGACTACTGCCACAAGACTGCAGTCAGCCCAGGTTTTCTGACACCCGGCGGCGAGGAGGAGGCTCATAGCTGCTATCTGAGGTCACCTCATTGCCGTGTTAATCGATATTCATGTTCCTTGTGGCAACGTGAGACTTTCACAAGGAAAAAAGGACACAGTAAATGAAAAGAAAACAAATTCAGGTGTTTGTTCTCAAACTGGCTTCCTTCAAATATAGCTTTGGAAAAAGAAAGTTCCTTTTTGTGTTTGGGGTATTGTTAAAATTTTTCTTGATTCTGTCATTTCATTTTAAATGCTGCCAAGAATCAGACAGCACTTTTTGGTTGTTGTGTTTCGTTTTTGTAGTGCTGGCTGTAGTTCAGGCTGGTCTCAGACTCATTATGTAGGTCAGACTGGCCATAAACCCTTGACGATCCTCCCGCCTCACCCTCCATGGGCTGGGATTACAGGTGTAAACATTCTAAAGGACCAGAAGTTTTTGGCCGCATCTCTTCCTTTTCCCCATCCCTCTCCCTTACCTGCTCCTCGTAGCTGGGAGGAAAGCTAAGCGGGCAGACTTTTTCATTCCTTTTTACTTCCTTGTCAATATATTTAAGTAGCTGTCTCTGTGCTGTCCTGAGGCCCAGGGCCACCTGCTGATGCTGCCTGTCTCAATCGGGTTGTCCAGTTCCCAAGTGCAGAGGGGCCACATTTGGAGACAGCTGTGTGTCCAGCGATCCAGGCCGCTTGGTACCGCACTGAGTTGCACATGTGAAGAGGGAAAATATTTTTGCCAGCTATTCCTCAGACAAAGGTGTAATATCTAGAATGTATAAAAGCTCAAAACAATCAAGCCCCCCCAAATTTTAAACATCAAAAAATGAGCATTTGACATAAAGAGGCACCTCTCAGATGAAGAGGCAGAAACAGCAAATAAATATATGAAAAATGTTCAGTATCACTGATCATTTGAGAGGTGCAAACTAAAACAACACTGAGATTCCATCTCACTCACTCACTGCTGTTTATCAAGAAATTAACCAATAACAAATGCCAGCAGGGCTGTGGGGAAAAAGGGACCCTTCTCCAGTGTTGCTGCGGCTGTTGACCAGTGCAACCACTGTGGAAATCAGTGTGGAGATTCCTCAAAAACTACAACTAAAGGTTCCATTTGATCCTACTATTCTTCTTGCTATCTTCCTTTAAGAATTAAAAGTATCGGGCCAGAGGGTTAGCTCAGCGCTTCCAGTGCCTGCCTCACAAGCTCAAGGCCCTGAGTTTGATCCCCAGTAACCACATAGAATGCTGGGCGTGGAGACTCACGCCCACCAGCAATCAACCAGCAATCAGCACCACATACCACAGTGCCGGATGTGGTGGCTCACTCCTGTAATCCCAGCACTCGGGAGGCAGAAGCAGGATTGCTGAGTTCGAGGCTTGCCTGGGCTACACAGTGAGCTCAGGGCCAGCCTGAACTACAAAGCAAGACCCTGTCTCAAAAAAAAAAAAAAAAAAAAAAGAATTAAAAGTATCATATCACAGCAATATGTACACACCCATATTTATAGGGGCACAGTTTGCAATAGCTACATCTTGGAAACAGTCCTCATGCCCATCAGCCAATGAATGAATAAAGATGTGAGGGGTTTTTCCAAATATACAATGGAGTATCAGTCTGCCATGAATAAGAATGGGCTTGAGATATTTCTTGAGACCATACTCTTCAGTGAAATAAATTAGACACACATGTTTATTAAATACCACATTGTTTCTCTGGTGTAAGAAACCAAGAGTATAAATGTATACCAGATATTGGGAATGGGAAGAAAATGGAACAAGGGGGCGGAGAGGGAATGGAAAGAAAGGACAAAAAAAGATAATAGAAAGAAAAATGGAAACAAAGCTTGGTAAATAAGAAGAGGAAAAAGAGTTGAGGGGAAGAAGAAGGTGGGAAAAAAAGGAAGTAAGATGTATCATGGGTAGGGGTAAATTCCCTACAATGAATGTGATCATTGTGTACGTCTAAATTTACCAATAAAAATCCTACATAAATGAAGATAGCAGAGCAGAGCTGTTACATCATGAAATCGAGGCTCAAAACCACCTTTCTCCTTTACATTCCTCCCTTTCTTAATTTATGTCCCCTTAGCACCTAATAGTCCCCGTGAGACTCAGCAATTTCCACTGTCCTACCCATGTGGACTGCTGAAAATCATGCTACAAGTGGACTATATTTTCTCATAACAATAGGATAATTGGAAGATTGTTTTCCTGATTAAACACTTGGCAGCAAATGAATTGCAACAAAGCATCACGCAAGCAAACTTATCACCCGAGGCTTCTGATGATGAAGGCAGGTGAGGGCTTTAAAGCGTCTGAGCACGGACCTCAGCGCACTGGCCAAGTGGGTTTGTCAGCACTTACACAGTGCTCAGTACCGCACAAGCCACCCGCTCCCAGGTCACTGGTACAACCATCCACTACAGTCACTAACCGTTTAATGGAACTGGATTCGCCTTCTTAGGGATTAGGAAGGGCTTGGGGGATCTTTCAGATAATCCAGCTTTCTTTGGGGGAAAGAAGGAACTGCTGAGGAATATTTGAATCGTTGCTTTCTCTTCTGTGAAAGTATTATTGTCTGCTTGCTTTTGTTTTTCAGTACTAGGGGTTGAGCCCAGGGTCTCTTCCAACTGAGCGGCATGCCAGGCTTGGACTTGTGATCATCCTGCCTCAGCCTCCCAAGTGCAGGGATCCCAGGAGTGTGCCACCACGACCGGCTTGCCGGTGTTTCCTGAAGCCGCCACGTGTAGGGGATCGTGCTGGAGACACCTCACCCTTGACCCCAGAGCTGCACCACCGGGGTTTTTCTTTCCAAACCTGCTCTGCATTGTGTGAACGTCAAAGATTTTGCCAGAGTTTAGTCACATGCCAGATGGCACCTTTTTGCTTTTCTTTCCCCCTCTCCTTTTACATTTTAACATTTTCTATTAATTTTTCTTGGTTGGCGTTAGTCATTTGAAAGCTTCACCTGGAGGTCGAGGGGCCACGTCTGGCTGGACTTCCGGAAACTGCTCGTGCACTGTGGAGAACGATGCCCCACTGAGCCTTCAAGTGCCTGTGTTTGCCAGGCTGTGCCAGTAGGTTCGGGAAACCAGAGCCTCAGTCCGGGCCCATCCCAGGTCAGCTCCCTGCCCTTGCCCTGTGGTCTCACCACCTCCCAGCCCTCCTGGGGCCACAGCGAGGGCAGCAACACACACAGCCCAGGCAGCACCTCCAGCCAGGCCTCCTGAAGAAGCAAGACTAAGCCACGCCTACAGACTGAGACCGAAGCTTGGGGCAGTGCCACCAGTCATCAGCAGGTTGGTGGCCCAACCTGAAACAGACATCTGCCCTTTTTCCCTTTTCAAAATATTTAACTTCAAGCCTGGCATGGTGCACACCTCACTCTTCTGGGAGGCTGAAGCAGGAGAATCACAAGACTGAGCCCCCAAGCTTACCAATTTAGCAAGTCCCCATCTCAAAAAGAATAACAGTAATAGCCAGGCATGGTGGCTCACACCTGTCATCCCAGCACTCGGGAGAGGATTGCTGAGTTCAAGGCTTGCCTTGGCATCTGAAATGAACAGACACTTTTCAGAGGAAGATGTAAAAGCAACTAAGAAGCATATGAACAAATGCTCAACGTCACTGATCATTCAAGAGATGCAGACAAAAACAACACTGAGATTTCATCTCACTCCACAAAGAATGACTGCTTTTTTTTTTTTTTTTAATTAACCAGCAACAAATGCTGGCAAGGCTGTGAACAAAAAGGAACACTTCTTCACTATTGGTGGGAATGTAGACTTGTGCAACCATTGTGGAAATCAGTGTAGATTCCTCAAAAAACAAGGATTAGAGCCAGGCGTGGTGGCTCACCGCCTGTAATCCCAGCACTCAGGAGGCAGAGACAGGCGGATTGCTGAGTTTGAGGCTTGCCTGGGCTACACAGTGAGCTCAGGGCCAGCCTGAACTACAAAGTGAGACCCTGTCTCAAAAAAGAAAAAAAAAAAAAAACAAGGATTAGAGGTCCCATTTCATTTTACTATTCCCCTGCTCAGGATCTACACGAAAGAAACACAAGATTCATATCACAGCAACATATGTGCACCCATGTTTATAGCAGCTCAGTTCATGATAGCTAAATCTTGGAAACAACCCAAATGCCCATCAACTCTAGAATGGATAAAGAAGATGTGGTTTTTTTCTAAAATGGAGTATTACCTTGCCATAACAAGGGACAATCTTGAATCGTTAAAACTCAAATGGATGCTCCTTAAGGACACACTCATAAGTGAAATAAATAGGTCACAGATGTGTAAATATCCTATCTTTTCTCTGGTATGAGAAACTGAAGATGTAAATGAGTTCTAGAATGCATGATAGGATGTTGTGAAATAGTAAATATTCAAAGGGAAATGGGATTTAGGTATAAGTAATGAGGGGGAAGAAATAATGCAATGGTTAAAAAAAAAAAAGGAAACAGGGCCAGAGATTTAGCTCAGTGATTCCAGTGCCTGCTTAGCAAGCACAAGATCCCTGGTTCGATCCCCAATAACCACATACAACAATACTAGGTGTGGTGACTCACGCCCACCAGCAATCAGTACCACATACCACAAATATCAGGCTTGGTGACTCAAGCCTGTAATCCCAGCACTTGGGAGGCAGAGGCAGGAGGATTGCTGAGTTCGAGGCTTGCCTGGGCTACATAGTGAGCTCAGGGCCAGTCTGAACTACAAAGCAAGAACCTGTCTCCAAAAAAAGTACACTTTGGGGAAGCCTCTCTAGCTAGTAGATTTTCTCCAGAAAGAGCATCATTTCTTTAAAGAAGAAAGCAAAACAATTTTGTGCTGGGTGTGGTGGCTCAGGCCTGTAATCCCAGCTCTCAGGAGGCAGAGACAGGAGGATTGCTGAGTTCGAGGCTTGCCTGGGCTACATAATGAGCTCAGAGCCAGCCTAAACTACAAAGTGAGACCCTGTCTCCAAAAAAAACAATTTTTGTAAGCAATCTAGAAATCTGAGTCTCCATAAGATACTGTCTAGTGAATCATTTACAAAGATTGCTTTTGTAATAATTCTTTAAACCATCAAAGCCACGAGCCCCTAGGCCCGGCATCTTGCCCGCTGGGGCCTGCACCTTATGGACAGGGGCTCCCTCTGCGGCCCATACCATCTCTCTGGAACATTCCTTTCCCAGGACTATTTCCTGGGTTGCTCCGAAGTCCCTCCATGTGATGCCTGATACCTCGTCCCCTCCAGGAAGGTGTCGTTGTGCCATTATTTGGTTGGCCAGCACACAGTTTGCGAAACCACATTAATAGCAGGGGACATCTGTTCCACCTGGGCGCTGCTGTCATAAAAGGCCCCACTGGGCTAACAGCAGGCCTGGGATCGGCGTTCACGGCATCTCCCATCTGGGGCCGCCTGGAGCCCGGGCCACATCAGTGAGCCTAATGAAGGTTGTCTGCTCTCTCATGTGAGAGCAGGATCTTTATCTCTGTCCGCCCACTCGATTCCAGGTGCCCCTGAAGGGCACAGTAACTGGCAGGTTGGCCACTGAGTCTGGACCCAGAGGCAGAGGCACAGTGAGCGGGCTCTTGAGGTGGCACAGTCACACAGGGCCATGGAAGAGCCGTGTTTCCTGACTCCGGGGCTGCTCCGGAGGAAAAGCCAGTGTGTGCGAAACAGTCGTCACGTCTCAGAGGGACCAAGCTAAGTGTTTGACCAAAACCCCCAAATGCCGAGCTGGGGGAGACCTGCACAGCCTCCCACGCCAGTCGTGACACCTTCCCTCCCTCCAGCCTCTCGGAGGCTGCACCTTCTTCCCTACCCTCTCCAGCCTGTGGTGCCACCTCCCGATTCCCTGCATCCCTCCTTGCCCATCTCTCCTCCACACCTAACATCATCTATGTTCCCTGTTGCTGTGCTCACCCAAATGTCAGAGCTCTGAGAGGCTGAGGGGAGAGGAACTCATGTTCGAATCCTGCTTAGGCAACTTGCATCCCATCCTCTTCCCCGCTAAGTGCCCCTTCCCCAGCCTCTGGTCTCCTCGTTCCCATGGGCTTTTTGTTTGAGACAGGGTTTCCCTAGGTAGTTCAGGATGGACTTGAACTCCCAGCAACCCTCCTGCCTCAGCCTCCCCACTGCTGGGATTAGAGTTCTGTGTCACTATGCCCAGCTCGTGGGCTGTTTCATTAGGAGCTCAGCCTTACTGAGCGCTCACTTAGCACAGGGAATGCTGGCCAGTTCTGCACCCTTTTGACTTCCTCTCCCTTCCAGAGCCACAGGGTACAGGAGCCTCTCCCTCCTGGGTGCCTGGCACCGTGTCTGGCCCTGTAGATCTGCAGGGGGAGAAAAGAAGCAAGATGGGGGTCGCAGGATGAGGTGACAGAAACCAGCAGCCCTGGGGACTCTCCCTGGGAAGGGCCAGATGGCCAGACCAGGGGCGTGGAAGTGGGTGTTAAGGACAGAAGCTCGTCTGGACCCTCTGCAGTGGCTGGGGCTCCTCTGTTTTTGCTGTCCCTCTGGCAAGACTCAGTATCCTGGTGTCAGTAGTTACAACTCAGCCCTTGTGCTCTGTCTTACACATCCCTTTAAACTGGATAATTACAGGCTCAAAACAGCCTGGAACATAATCACACGTTAAAGCCCCTGTCTGGGCCCGACCTCTGGGGCCAAGAGCCGGGCGTTTTCCCCGCAGCAACATTCTGACCGAAATCACAGACCAAGCAGACAGCATCCCGGACCCCGGGGAGCTCCTGCCCACTGCTGCGAGAGGGCAGCAGCTCGGGGCCTGTTAGTTCGGCCCCGTCACCAAGAGATTTGGGCAGCCTCTTCATTCCAGCAGGTTCTCCCGACCAAAAAAGAAAGTATGTGACCAGATGACCCCTACTATCCTTGACACAGATTCTCAGCCAACTCCTCCACTCCATGCCTTTTCTTCTCATCTATAAAACAACAGCAGGGCCGGAGGGTTAGCTCAGTGGTTCTGGCGCCTGCCTCGCAAGCGCAAGGTCCTGAGTTCGATCCCCGGTAACCACATATAATGCTGGGCGTGGAGACACGCCCACCAACAATCAACACCGCATAACACAGTGCCGGACGTGGTGGCTCACGCCTGTAATCCCAGCACTTGGGAGGCAGAGACAGGAGGATTGCTGAGTTCGCGGCGGCTTGCTTGGGCACCATAGTGAGCTCAGGGCCAGCCTGAACTACAAAGCGAGACCC
>PVIC010036659.1:0-18478 GCA_004025085.1 Thryonomys swinderianus
AAAAAAAAAAAAAAAAAAAAAAAAAAAAAAAAAAAAAAAAAAAAAAAAAAAAAAAAAAAAAAAAAAAAAAAAAAAAAAAAAAAAAAAAAAAAACAAAAAAAAAAAACAAACAAACAAAAAAAAAAACCAAAAAAAACAGAAACACTAAACCTGCTGCAAAACAGTTTAGGTAGAACTCTTGGAGACACTGGATTAGGGACAGACTTATGAACAAAACCTCAGCACCACAGGAACCAGAAGAAAGGATTAATAATTGGGATCCTCTTATTATTAAAAAGCTCTGCACAGCAAGAGAACTTATGAGCAGAGTGAAAAATACCTACAATTTGGGAAAAAATTTTACCAGCTCTTCAGACATAGGACAACTACCTAGAATATATAGAGAACTTAACATCAGCCCCCATAAATTTAAAGGCCCACTTCAAAAATGGGCATCTGAAATGAACATTTTTCAGATGAAGGCAGTGAAGAAACATGAAACAATGTTCAATATCACTGGTCACTCAAGAAATGCAATTGAAAATAATACTCAGATGCCATCTCATTCCAGAAAGAATGGCTGCTATCAACAAATCAACCACAAATGATGGTGGGAGCATGGAGAGAAAGGGAACCTGCTCCACTGTTGGTGAGAATGTAGACTGGAGCAGCCACTGTGGAAATTCCTCAAAGATCTAGGATCAGAGGTCCCTTTTGACCCTCTGATTTCACTGCTACGTATATAAGTGAAAGAATGAAAAGATTCATACTATAGGGCTGAGGATTTAGCTCAATGGTTCTGACATCTGCCTAGCAAGTGCTAGGTCTAGAGTTTGATTCCTAGTAACCACATACAATGACAGGCATGGTGACTCATGCCCACCACTAATCAGTACCACATACCACAATGTGGTGGTGACTCACACTTGTAATCCCAGCACTCAGGAGACAGAGGCAGGAGGATTGCTGTGAGTTCAAGGCTACCCTGGGCTACATAGTGAGCTCAGGGCCAGCTTGAACTACACAGTGAGACTGCCTAAAAAAAAAGTCCATAGTACCCAAATCAACCTGCAGAGTCAATATAATTGTCAA
The DNA here is from genome assembly GCA_004025085.1 of Thryonomys swinderianus. Taxonomy (NCBI): domain Eukaryota; kingdom Metazoa; phylum Chordata; class Mammalia; order Rodentia; family Thryonomyidae; genus Thryonomys; species Thryonomys swinderianus. The sequence goes on from PVIC010036659.1 coordinate 1,072, forward strand.
ATACCAATGACATTCTTTATAGAACTAGAAAAAAATGATCTGAAATTTCATATACAAGCATAGAAGACTTCAAAGAGCCAAAGCAATGTTTAACAAAACAAAGCTGGAGCCATCACAATACCTGATTCCAATACATACCACAGAGCCACAGCGACCAGTTGAACAGCACTATATATATATATATTTATTGAGCAAATCCCCTGAACTTGAACAGCATGATGTTGGCATAGACACATAGGCTGGTTGAACACAATACTGACCTAGAAAGAAATCCTATGCAGCTATGCCTAACTGATTTTTTTTTTTTGGATAAGGGATTGAACTTGGGCCCTTGTGCTTTCAATGTAGGTGCAGTACCACTTGAGCTAAATCTCTAGCCCTGATTTTTTTTTAGACAGGATCTAACTAAGTTTTTTTTAGACAGGGTCTAAGTTCAGGCTGACCTTAAACTTCCAGGAATCTTCCTGCCTCAGCCTTCTGAGTGCTAGGATTACAGGCCTATGCCACCAGGCCTGCCTTCAGCCAATTGTCTTTTTGAAACAGGGTTGCACTTTGTAGTTCAGACTGGGCCTGAATTCACTATGTGGCCCAGGCAAGCCTTGAACTCATAGCAATCCTCCTGCCTCTTCTCTGCCTCTGCCTCTGCTTTGCCTTCTGAGTGCTGGGATTACAGGTGTGAGCCACCACTCATGGCACTGTGATGTGTTGGTACCAATTGCTGGGATTATGCCCGCACTGTGCTATGTGGTACCAGGATTGAACTCAGGACCTTGAGCTTGCAAGGCAGACACCAGAACCACTGAGCTAAATCCCCAGGCCCAACTGCCTTCTTCACAAAGGCACAAGGAGTACATACCATAGTGGGAAAAGAACAATCACTTCATTGCATGGTGCCAGGAAAAGTGGACACCAATTTACACAAGATTACAGCTTCGCTGCTCTCTCTCTCATCCCAATCAACTCAAAACGGATATAAGATGGAACTGCAAGACCTGGCATTCTGAAACGCAAACCTGGGAGGAACACTTCACGACAGGTACAAGCAATGATTTTCTGGATAGGACCCAAAAGTACAGAAAATAAAAGCAAAAACTGACACACGGGCTTACACCGAACAGAAAAGCTGCTATTGCACAGCAAAGGAAACAGCCGAGAGAATCTACAGAACAGGAAGAACATTTGCCGACTATTCAGCTGACAGAAAATTAGTATCTAGAATATGTAAGAGCCTCAATGTAATCACATTTCTGCAAAACACAAATAAGTGACCAAATGTATGAAAGAACACACTCATCATTAACCATCAGGGGAGTGTAAATTAAAACTACAAGGCACCATCTCACTTTAGTTCAAATGGCACTGCCATGCAATGAAACCCAGGGCTGGGGAGTTAGCTCAGCGGCTCCAGTGTCTGCCTGGCAAGTGCAAGGCCTGGCCCCCAGCAACAGCCCAGGTAAAAATGTGTCCGCGGATTTATCTAGGGATGAGTATCACACACCCATGACCCAGTCTCTTCACAAAAGCTCCACCTGTGAGGGCATGAGGCTTCGGGGGGACGTCAGATACAACCATGACAGTGATCTTATATGAAGTGAACCAAGAACTCATTCTGTTCTCTCATCTGTGTGAAGACAGGAAGAACCTCCCTCTTCAAGCCTGGATAGAGCTCGCACCAGAACAGAACCTCATGGAAAGCTTGATTTTGGATGTCCAGGTTCTAAAACTGCGAGAAAACAATTTCCTACTCTTTAAACAACCCATTCTAGGTTCGGAGAGTCAGCTCAGTGGTTCCAACATCTGCCTGCCAAGTGCAAGGTCCTGAATTTGATTTCTGGTACCACATACCACTATGCTGGGCGTGGTGGCTCACGCCTATAATCCCAGCACTCAGGAGGCAAAGGCATGAGGACTGCTGAGTTCAAGGCTTGCCTGGGCTACATAGTGAGCTCAGGGCCAGTTTGAAATACAAAGCTACACCCTGTCTCAAAAACAATAACAACAACAAACCTACCCAAACAAACAGAAGTAAATACTGGCATGTTTGTGGAGAAAAGACTTTTTTGCTATTGGGGAAATTGTATAAGTGTAGCCATCATGAAGAACAGTTGGAGGTTCCCCAAAATATTGCAACTAAATCCACCTTGTGAGCCAGCTGTGACCTGGCTCCTGGGCCTGCACATCTGAAAAAAAAGGAGACCAGCACACAGAGATTTCCATGTCCACAGTCAAAGAAGCTATGGCGGGACCAGCCTGGGTGCCTGTCACAGATGAGTGGACAAAGAAATCGGCTACATGTAATCTGTATATAAAAATAAAATTACTATTACATGCTGAAAATGGGTGAAACTGGGGATTTTATGTTGCATTGAACAAGCCTGCCATTGATAGATACTGCAGCCTTTCCCTCTCCTATGTAAGAGAAAAGGTCAACCTGAAAGCCGAATGGTGATTACCAGGGCTGATTCCCAGGTGTGGGGTGTGGAAAAGGGGGCCTTGGTTTGATCAATGTGTGCGCATGTGTGTATGGAAATATCACACTAGACCCCACCCAAACCCCAAGTGGGGTTCTTCAAGAATTAAGGGCAGGCCTGGAGATTTAACTCAGTGGTTCCAGCACCTGCCTAGCAAACGGAAGATCCCGAGTTCATCCCTGGTAACCACATTCCACAGTGCTGGGCGTGGTGTCTCACACCTGTAATCCCAGCATTCCGGAGGCAGAGGCAGGAGGATTGCTGAGTTCAAGGCTTGCCTGGGCTACATAGTGAGCTCAGAGACAGTTTCAACTACAAAGGGAGACCTGTTTAAAGAAAAAAAAAAAAAAGGAGTTAAGGGCAATAAGGACTTTCTTTGGTTAGATCAGTGAGTTCCTCCAACTTGTGTGCATCAGAATGTCAAGTTGTGGGGTACGTGTTGTTAGCAGAGACTATTTGTGGCCCTATCCTCAACTTCCTGATTCATCACTCTAGAGCAGAGCTGAAGAATTTTTATTTCCAATATTTGAAGTGAAGTGGATAAACCAGGAACTGCCCTTTGAGATACAGTAGACGGTCTCGTTCCAACCAGCCCGACATGTCAGAAGCAATTCTATATAATTTGGGAGAAAAATAATTTCACAATTTAAACTCTGATTAGGCCTAGCTTTCCTACCTACAGGCCAGTTGTTATGGCAAATCCAGACATGACTATCTTTGCCTAGGTCACAACAAAGACCCCAGTAGTCCCACGTGCTGTGATGCTCTGGGGCAGAACTACACCAGCTGACACCCTAGGACCTTCATCTGCCTAATTCCTCAGCTCTGGGATGTACGAACCTGCTGCCTCTGAGTGACCTGTTACATTTGTTCCTGCTGATGTCCTGAAAAAAGTGTGGAAGCTCGGGTCTTTCGTCTTTGCTGCCCAGAGCAGCATGGGTCAGGCCCAAGCTCAGCGTCCTGTCTGTCTCTTTTCGTCTATATATTAAATCACCTGTGCAGTAGGGCTCACAGGAGACTAAAAGTTAACTGCAAAGGCTCCAGCCACACCCCTTTCCCATTCCCTACACTGTCAAACAACCTGGGGTAATCAGGTTAGTGGAAGCTTCACCTGCCTCTTGTTATCTAGAGCGTGTTGCCGGGGAAAGATCCAGATCTTGGCTGTACTGATTTATAATCAACTTGAATGACAACCAGCCCTCTGAAACTGATTGAGCTTTTATGTCAAGAGTCCACTGTAAACTGCTGGGTTAGATAAATCCTATCTTGACACTTTGAACAGAGGCATCCCGGCCGGGTGCGTAGACCGCTCGAGGACCGGGCAGAGGCGCCCACCTGGAGTCCCGGCCCCTGCAGTGCTCAGGCGGGAGAAGTAGAGCTCGGGAGTTTGAGACTCAGCTGGGCAACTTACCAAAGGAAGACCCATCTCAAAAGACAAGTAAAACCCTGACCTTTCCAATATTACTGCCGTCTGTCCCGTGGATAGAAACCCGCGTTTCTCACCTACCAACAGGCTTTGAAAGTCTCTACCGGAGTTGAGAAGCACAGACACAAGCACCAAGGCCTAGAATCCAGAACTGTACAGTTTCAGCTGGTTAGTTCACCCGGCACACCATTTCGTAAACTCCTAGCACAGCACCACAAAACAAAAAGTTGGGCACAATGGCACACTGCTCTGACCCCAGCACACGGAAGGCTGAAGCAGTAAGATGGCAAAGCCTGGGCCGTTCAGCAACTGAGCGACACCCCGTCTCAAAAGGGGCTCTGGGCCTTAGCTCAGAAAGAAGGCCCTGGGTTCAGCCCCCAGCATTGTCCAACAAGTGCCCACCCACAGATGCACAGTCTTACACTTGCGGACAGATCGGGCCGTCCTGGCTGCGCTGCGGGCTCCTTCCCTGGCCGGGAGTAGGAAGGTCGCGGCCTCCTGCAGACTCCAGCCCGCCTCAGCTGCCACTCCGCGCCTGGAACCTCCAATCCTAGCCTTGGCTCCTCTGTTCTCTGTCTCCCTCTTGTAAAAAGGGGCCTTCGCCTATATCAGGCCCACCTGGGCACCCACGAGATGCTCGTGTGCTCAAGATTTTTAATTTAAATCACATGTGCACTGCCCGTACTGCTGCAGGAACAGCTTGCTCACAGATGTTGGGGCTCAGGCTGTGGCATTTGGGGGGCGTTCGCTTCCCTACCATGCCAGATCTCTGGGTGTCGTCCCCCCACCCCACCCCTCAGTATCAGAAGATAGCTGCAAAGAGCGTGCAGTTAGGAGGGGTCAAAATAAGGACTGGTGAAAATCTGCCTCTGCCTGTCCAGGGAAAAAATGAGGTGATTCTTCTGGAAATGAAGTGGGAGACACAGGCAGAGTCGAAGGAGGGAGACTGTATTAAAATCAGGGCGACGTATTAAAATCAGGGCAACTATATTAAAATCAGGGCAATACAGGCATGAGGTGGTGGCTCATGCCTGTAATCCCAGCACTCGGGAGGCAGAGGCAGGAGGATCATGGCTTCAATCATTGGGCTTCAAGCCGAGCCCAAGCAAATGAGTAATTTAGTGAGAACCTGTCTCAAAATAAAACATTAAAGAGGTCTAATATTTAAGTGAGTTCCCAAAAATTAGTGAGAACAGAGAGAAACATCATCAGAGAAACTTTCCAGGAAATGTCTCCAAGCTGAAGAACAGAAATTTTCTGACTGAAAGGGCACACTAGATGGCTAGCCTGGTAGACAAAGACCTGAATAGCTGGGCATGGTGGTGCAGGCCTATAATCGCAACAATCTGAGAGGCTGAGGTGGAAGGATCCTAAATTCAAGCTCAGCTTGGAGAATTTAGTGAAACCGTGTATCAAAAGTTAAAAAGGTTTGGCAACATCACTTAATGCCAAAGCCTATGGTAACCCTACTCTTAGCCAGTGTAAGGGTAGGAGGGTGACATTTTTAGACACACAAGCTCTAAAGGGCAAACAAGACATTTTTGACACATTTTAACAACTAGTTAATTTGTGGCTGAATCAGTGAAGTTTTAAATACTAAGCAAGGGCCAGGGATGCAGCACAGCGGTGCCACTGCCTGCCTGGCAAGCATGGGGGCCTGAGTTCAATCCCTGGTACTGCAAACCAAACCAAACAATAAGATAAAACAATAATAGATAAAGATGATAAGAAGTTCAAAAACAGAGAAGTCTAGTAAACTTAAAAAACAACATACTTCAGTGTTTCTCAAACATTAATGTTAAGAATCATCTGGGAATCCCATTAAACGTATTTGAATCCTGGGTTAGACCACAGAAATTATTTCTTGAAACAGGGTTTCACTATATAGTTCGAATTTGCCTTGCACTCACTGTGGAGCTGTTTGGCCTCAGACTTTCAGGGATCCTCCTGCCTCAGCCTCGAGTGCCTGGGATTACAGGTGTGCACCACCAAGCTCACCTGCATTCTTTACAAGTTTCATGGGAGGCCAGTGCTGCTACATGAACCTTATTTTGGGACAATAATGGAGATCAAACTCTAGGCTGTATGCCTGAGTATTCTAGGCAAATGCTGTACCACTGAGCTACATCCCCAGTTCCTGACCATTCTGAGTAGCCAAGGTACCTCATAGCTCAGCTATGAAATGGAATGTGGTAATATAAACTGTGGTGTGATCAGAATTATGAAGTATACTGGTAGGATAGGAAAATGGGAAGAATGCATGTGTGTGTGGTGGGGGAACTAAATCCTCTTCTTTTATAGGTAGAAGTTAATGTCTAAAACTGAAAACTAGTCTATGAAGCTGTTGGGCTAAACTGAGATGACACCCTAGCTGAGGTCGGAGTAGCTCACAGCCAAATCCTATTTCTTTTTTTTTTTTTTTTTTTTTTTTTGAGACAGGGTCTCGCTTTGTAGTTCAGGCTGGCCCTGAACTCACTATGCAGCCCAGGGAAGACTGGAACTCAGCAATCCTATCTCTGCTCCCTGAGTGCTGGGATTACAGGCATGAGCCACCTCGCCCAGCACTGTGGTATGTGGCATTGATTGCTGGTGGGCGTGAATCTCCATGCCCAGCATTGTATGTGGTTACCAGGATCGAACTCAGGACCTTGCGCTTGTAAGACAGGTGCCGGAACCACTGAGCTAAAACTCCAGCCCCCAAATTCTATTTCTATAATTAACACCTTCATAGATAGGACAATGTTTTAATTACAGCCATGTATTTTGCCTGTCTTGACTCTAACTTGAAAATGTTTTGTGTCTTCTCTTTGAAGCCTTGATTGCATTAGTTTCCAAAGAAACCACAGGAACCGTGCATCTTTACATATCGTCTTATCCTTACATGTAGCTCACTTTTACCCCAGTGGATGAACAATAAAAATCAGTGGTTGAATCTGACCAGGTTTTTTGTTGGGGATCCAGCATTGGCCATGCCAGCTCACCTTTTTTTTAATTCTGTCTTTTCAAATTTTCTTCAGTCTTGTGTAGCACACTGGGCATGAGACAAGCGCCTACTGCAGAGGTCGCTGGCACAGTACAATGGAAAGACACGTGGTGTTCCCTGAAGGCTGGTCTATCATCTGTAACAACCTCCTTGGATTTCAGACTAATAAAATCCCGTCACTCACCGTTTTCTGTTCCACAGCCAAATATAACCCTAAAAGGTATACTTTTCCAAAGAGGGTGTTTCTGGAAGGCAGCTATGCTCACCACTATACCACCAATGCTGCACCCAAAGAGGGTGTTTCTGAATCATTTACACACATATGCTTCCATCCCCCATTCAACATTTATATATAAAATATATGAGCTATTGCATTATATTCACTGTAAAATATTCAACAAAAATTTTGAGTGAAAAAATGATAAGTAGAAATTTTCAATTAAAAAGCAGTCTTAGTGCCAGGCATAGTGGCTCACGCCTGTAATCCCAGCACTCGGGAGGCAGAGACAGGAGGATTGCTGAATTCGAGGCTTGCCTAGACTACACAGTGAGCTCAGAGCCAGCCTGAACTACAAAGCAAGACCCTGTCTCAAAAAAAAAAGCAGTCTCAATGTTGTCCAGGATAGTGTTGGACTCCTGGGTTTGAGTGATCCTTTGCCTCTGACTGGCTGAGCGCTCACAACATGCTGCCACTCTTGGCTAGAGATTTCATTCTTGCTGTACACTGATGGATTATCTTTGTATCACTGGAGTGTATAGTCTCCTTAATGCTATGCAACTCTGGGTTTACTTATTTTGGAATTATTAGATCATACGTGATTTGTAAAAAGATGGGATTTATTGAAAGACTCAGCACAAAGAATAAAAGGAAAAAGTAAACTAGTTTTCATGAAGAACAAAAATAAGTTAAGCCAAATCTAAGGAAGAACAAAACTTAGAACAGTTCACCACCTGCCTGGCAGGTGCAAATTCAAGTTTGAAAAAAAAAAGACGTCCTCCATATGACACAAGAGGGAACCATGTTCTTAAAATTATAAAATAATAGGGGCTGGAGATTTAGCTCAGTGGTTTCAGCGCTTGCCTAGCAAGCGCAAGGTCCCTGGTTTGATCCTTGGTAGCCACATTCAATAATACCAGGTGTGATGACTCATGCCCACCAGCAATCAGTACCATATACCACAATGCCAGGTGTGGTGGCTCACGCCTGTAATCCCAGCACTCAGGAGGCAGAGACAGGATTGCTGAGTTCTAGGCTTGCCTGAGCTACATAGTGAGCTCAGGGCAGGATGAACTACAAAGTGAAACCCTGTCTCAAAAAAATAAAATAGAATATATACACTTAAAGTTTAAAATTCAGTACTTTCCATGTGATAAATTAGCAACTGAACAGATTATGGTAACAGTTTAAAAGAACATGATCCTCAGTAACCATTTATTGACTTCCCCACATGAGGAACTTGCCACTTTTGTTTAGGTTCACACTGTCCAAGTACACACAACCTCTTTTATTCTCATTAATAATTTCCTCTCCTGGCATTACTTACCTCATAAGCAAAAGCAACAAAGGCTGCTTAAAAATTTATTTAATTAACTTAAAAGGTGAACAAAATGTGTATTTCAAATCTTATTAAACTTATTTGAAATACATGCTTACACAGAGGACAGCTATAGGATTTCTCTAACTTCTGGAACAGTCCACTGTCCACTTAAAAATAGTCATTCTTCCACAAAAACTCTTCATTAAAAGACAGAAATTTTTTCTTGTACACTGCATAAAAGCTAGATGCACATTCCCAATGCGTTGTACTTCTGAAGTATTCATTTCATTGTCAACTCCGAAGATGACAGTGGGAGGCACAAATGTTCATAGTCCAGATGACTGCTGCAAATGAAAAGCTGTTTCCCTCAGCTACAAAGAAGCCTCCATCATGTTCCCTACAGTGGGATTGCATGTCTGATGCTCACACAGGTCACTTCTTCTTCTTTCCTTTTCCTTTTTTACTTCCCTCTCCTTGCTGAAGATTTGGGTCACCACCTCCTGTTTTCTGAGTTCTTGTTTTCAATTTAGGTATCATTTCTGCTGCATACAACATGACTGACTTACCTAGGGACCAGAAGGTAGGGTCAGTGTATAATCTAAGAAGTAAGACAAAAAGTTATTAATGTGAATATGATAAAGTCTAAGAAACTATCATATCAAGAAAATGGAAGTAATTTCAAAAAAATCAAGATGGTGAAGACTTGCTCAACACTGAAAATATTTTGGTGAACAAAATCCCACGCTAAGTAAAACACTTAAGTTTAGAACAAAAATTCTGGTGCTGGTCCTAGTACCTAGCCTGAAAAATCAATGGAGACTGCATCTAACTACAACAAATGTGAGAGTTGGAATATCATTATACCTTATGTTCCTGAAACACAGGATCTCAGCCTTGTAACAAAAATCCAGTGTCCTTAAATACTTCCTTACTTATAAGTAGGACTCAGATGATCTATATACTCACATCCACAGTTCATCTTCCTACAACTGGCTGACTTCCTTAGTTCAACAACCCTGCTCTGATGTTTTGTTCTCCTTACTGTCTTACTGGAAATTGGAAACAATATATTTTTAATCATACTGCTATTTGTTTGCTTTTTTTTTTTAATGGCTGTTTAAGACAGAACAGGACAATGTCAAAGAGATCATCAGGATATACTGTCAGAATATACTGAGTCAGGTGTCTAAGTTTCCAGCATATTTCCTGTCTCCTGAGAGGAGTTGGTATACGAAAACCAATTTATTTGAATTTGACTAAAGACAACTACATTCAGTGTGTATAGTAATATTGTTTTTAGTTGTATTAAATGGAAGAGTTTATACCCCCATCCCTTGTCCTACTTTGAGAGCCTGCTTGGAGGTTCTAGCAGGGGAGTGCAGCTGCTCATACAGCTTTGACCAAGGAAACCGTCCTCCTTGATTGGGGGTGGCTGTCCTCTTCTGCCAAGCTAGCAGCTTCAGGAGGGGATACATGGAGCCTGAGGGAGGAAGGAGACCCCCACGTAGCCAACCAGATGAGCCGAATCAACCCTGGTGATCAATGAGTGACAGATGTTGCAGCCAGACCGCCCTCACTTCTGACTTCTTCCTGTTTTGTTTTAGTCTACATTTGTTTGTTTGTTTTGAGATACTGGGGACTGAATTCAGGCTGCTGTGCTTCCAACAAAGGCATGGTACCACTGGAGCTAAATCACCAACCCCCTTTTCTTATTTTATGACAGGGTTTTGCTAAATTGCTAGAACTTGCAATTCTCCTGCTTCAGCTTCCTAGAGGACTGGGATTATAGTCTTATACCACTATGCCCAGTTATTAGCCACATATCTTAAAATAAAATATTTTGAAATAAAAATATTCACAAAAAGGGCCAGGGATTTAGCTCAAGTGATACCATGCCTAGTTTGGAAGTATAAGGTCCCAAGTTTGACCCCTGGTACCACACACACAAAAAATAAGAATTAAAAACTTTAAAAAATTAACATATATACACTTGTTTTTCCAAAACCCAGAACGTTTTACCTAACATTTTAAAATATGGTTGTCTTTATTTTTGCTTTTGAAGAAATAACATATTAGAGATAATCCTACAGTTTTTGACTATTAGTTTCCCTGAGGTCTCTATTCCCCACCTCCACTATAGTTAGAGAATTGTCTTAAGAGTGGGTGTTTCTAAGGCAAACAAAGTGGTACATCTTTCTAATTAAACCACTTGGAGACTGAGGCAGAAGGATCATAAATCTGAGCCCCACCTGGGCAATTTAGTGAGACCCCATCTCAAAATAAAAAATTTAACCAGAAAGGGCTTAGGATGCAGCTCAGTGCAAAGGCCCCATGTTCAAATCCCAATACCACACACACACACAAAGGGTGTTTTCTACTGCTCCATTTCAAAAACATATATTCTGTTTATTAATAAATAGTAATATTTTAAGTTTACTTGAATGGTACCATGCTGCATATCTCCTGCTTTTTTCCATTCAACACTGTTTTTTAGATTTACTGGTTCTCTAGACGTAAAAATTAATATCCACTCATTTAATTATTTTAAATGGAAAAAATGACGGCCTTACAGAATAAACTATTTATTTTTTTAAAAGAACAATTAGTAGGTCCCAACAGATTTTCAAAGAAGTTCTTGTTAGGCATAGTGTCACATACCCATAATCCTAGCACTCTGGGAGCTGAGGCAGGAGGATCACAAGTTTGAGCCCAGGCTGGTCAACTTAGTGAGACTCTGTCTCAGTATAAAAAAAGGGATTAGAGATGTAGCTTGGTGTTAAGTTCAGTCCCCAGTACTGAAAAAAAAAAGCTGTTGCTCTCTTCTTTCCATTAGCGGTCCTTTCCCTAAATTAATAAAATTCATCTATACCTTTCAAAATGTTAGTTTTAGAACCTTCTTTGTGTTGAACAGGAATAACCTATTCTTGAGCTGGAGTTAGTCACTAAAAAACAAACAAAACATGAGGCTTACGGGATGGGAACTGTCCCAGACAGAGGCTGCCATCTTCCTGCTTGAGCTGGACCCGGACTCTGCCCCTGTACTGAACGTCTCGATTCCATTCCCTAGAGTACAGTTTATTTTTCTAACATAAACAAAACAAAACAAAACAAAACATCAGGCTTTAAGAAAGCTACTACATCAGTGAGATGAATATGGAAAACAGTGAAGATCTGCATCATACCTCAAGAAATGCATTAAGTCCAACTGCTGAGCATACGTCTTGAATCTCTGTAGCTGTAGGATTTTCAACAGCCTGAACAGTTAGTTAAAAACAAAAACCTTAAGTAGCTTATCATTAGGTGGATACCGTTATCTGACTCTAAGTCACTTCAAATACTATGATCAAAATGTGCCCAAACCTTAGGTCCTTTTTTACTAGGTACATTTGTTTCAACCTTAATTTTAAAAATTCCTAGGAAACTGGATCTGATGGTACACCTTAGTAATCCAAGTACTTTGAAAAACTGAGGCAGGGGGATTGTAAGCCTGAGCCAGGTAGTTGAGATCCTGTTTCAAAAAAAACCCCGAACAAAGCAAAACAGAAAGGACTGGGGATATGATTCAGTGCAAAGGCCCTGAGTTCTATTCCCAAATCAAAACAAAAACTAAACACCACGCTGGGAGTAACACTGATGCATACTTGCATGTCTTTCCCTTCTAAGGAACATGTACCACCTCATGTGGGTAAGGGCTTGGTTTTGAGCACTAGCATATTCCTCAGTGTGGTACTCTGAACACAGCAGGTGCTCAATCAATGTTGACCAATTAAACTGTTATATACAGAACCACTGGAAACTGGCAGGATTTACTGAAGCTGAATACACGATTCCCTATGGGCCTGAGATTCCACCCTAGGTATATATATTTGAAGACAAGCTCAAGAGTACTTATAGTGGCATCATTTACAACAGCCCTAAATTAGAAACAAGCCCATAATCCATCAACAGAAGAAAAGAATGTGTTATACTCACACAGTGCAGTATTATAGAGTACTGGTTTTCAGTAGAGGAATTCATCCACATTTGGCAGTTGCTTTGAGACAACAGGGGAGACAGGATCTCTTAAACTGCTCTGGGCAGTTCTCTACAATAATGATCTGCCTCAAAAAGTCAATGGTGCTGATGTTAAACTACTACAAAGCAGTAAGAATTAGATGGTACAGAAGAGTTGGGGTGTTTCCTCAAGGATAGGGCACACGCTTAGCAAATCCAAGACCCTAGGTCCACTCTCCAACATCAAAACATACCAACGACAAAACCTATACCTCCAAATATGGGTAAATGACATCAGCTAAGTTTAGTGCAAACAAACACAACAGCATACTGCCTGGGAGGGGGACATAAAAGGGTCTTACTGCAAAGTAGTAAAGTTTTGTGAGATGAGGGTCTATGTAGTCCAGGCTGGCTTTGAACTCTCAATCCTTCAGTCTCAGCCTCCAAGGTGCTAAGTTACAGGCAGGGCATACACACAAACCTGGCTTGATAATGTTTTTAAAACTGGGTGCTTGCTACTCAGAAGTAGTCCCATTGTGCAAACTAATCAACCCATACACTTAAGACACATGTGAGCTCATGTATGCTATACAATAATAAAAGATTTTTAAAAATTTACTCTCCGACCAGGCATGGTGGCTCACGCCTGTAATCCCAGTACTCAGGAGGCAGAGGCAGGAGGATTGCTGAGTTCGAGGCTTGCCTGGGCTACATAGTGAGCTCAGGGCCAGCCTGAACTACAAAGCGAGACCCTGTCTCAAAAAAAAAAAAAAAAAGTAAAATATAACATCAGTTTAAACAGAAATGCTTCCACAAAATCTTTGGCCTCAGGTACTTTCTAAACTAAAGCTGAAGTCCAATGGAAAAGGTGAGTTTTCTATCCAAAAGGTGCAAAGGAGGAATTTAAAACTCCTTCTGCCCATTCAAACCCATGGCCTCCTACGTGACAGGCAAGCACTGTACCTGCGAACTACATCTCTGGCTACTACTACATCCCACTTTTAAAAAACTAAACTGTATTCCTATATAATGCTATCATTTTGATTTCTTTTACTCAAAACTGTAATAATTTTCCTTAGAAAAATAAATTCTAAAGGCACTTTGCCACTATAGCCTCATTAAGAACCGATTTTTTAAAATCTCTCCAGTTCTGCATTAATGCTTTCCTGGTTTCATCACTTCTAAGGAAAGGACTTCAAATCTCAGCTGCTGTTCTCAGGCCTTCAAGAATGCAGTGAAGTAAAAAGAAGAGAAGCTCCCAGCAGAGCTCCCCCAACCCCTGAAGCACTTGAGCGAGGTCACTGCTCACCTTACTTATTGGAATCCGTCTCCCCTCTGCGATGGTCTTCTTATTATTTAAATAAGCAGGGTAGATGCAAATAAACCTGCCACAGAAGAAGCACAGCTGGTGTAGCTAGAGCAGTACTTAAATGCATGTACACATGTACATTTAACAGCTGCCTCCCTTTAACCTAACACAATTAGCTATTCACAACGTAGGCTGGAAAAAAAAAAATCACTGGTTTAGAGGGAAAAACAACGAATATGGCCAGGTAAGGTAGCACATGACTGTGATCCTAATACCCAGGGGGCTGAGGCAGGAAGATCTCATGGGCTACATAGCGAGTTTAAGGCTAGCCTGGTGACATCCTGCGTCAAACAACTCTGTCATTGTTTTGAAGCAAAACAATGCAGTAACTGTCACGTCGACACAACTGACTGTCAAATTTCTGAAGGTGGTCCTTATCCTCTATATAAAAATAAAATATGGTATCAGAGGTATAGTGCTTTTCTGACCGAAAAAGTTAAAGGAGAACACGGTCCTTATGTTGTGCCTCCGTCACTTCATGTCTTCATAGCAACCCGAAGCTCGGACTTTGAAGGTCCCCGCGAAGAGCTGGTGCTGCCGGCTCCGCAGAGGAACTAGCCACTCGGGAGCGGCGCGAGGGCGAGGCTCAGGCTGAGCTCGAGCTCGCGGGCGAGGCCGGGGGTGGTGACGGCACCAGAGCAGGCCTCTTTCTTTCTCGGGACCCACCTGTCTTGGTCGGCCGGGGACCTTGCAGCGGCGCAAGCCATCTCCGAACAGCCTTAGACCTCACGGAAGCCGCGAAGAAAAAACGAGCCGGAAGTCCAGGCTCTGCGCTCTTCCGGGTGAAGGGCCCCTCCTGAGCGGAAGTCCTGCCCACCAAAGCGCCAGGTGTCGGCCGGCTTCTCTGCCAGCTGGTTCCGGCTCCGGGACCCTTAGTTTCTGACGTGACCTGTAGATTCTACTCTCGCGAGAAGCTCAGAAAGCTCGCGGGAAGATCCTTTTCCGAGTCTCGCGGCTATTTTCCGGGGGTTCACGCTGCCTTTTTTTAGTGTATGTGCTGCCAAAGCGAGCACTTACGCTGCCTTTTAGTCTTTCGCAACTCTGAGAAACACTTGCATAGTCACGGGCCGGGTTGAAGGCTGTACACTTAAGAAAGTCTGTTTAGTTTGGAGCAAAGTACATTAAAGCAAGCAAGAAAATGCTTGTGTTTTTTTTTTTTTTTTTGAGATAGGGTCTCGCTTTGTAGTTCATGCTGGCTCTGTGCACACTATGTAGCCCAGGCAAGCCGCCGCGAACTCAGCAATCCTCCTGTCTCTGCCTCCCGTGTGCTGGGATGACAGGCGTGAGCCACCACGGCCGGCATTGTGGTATGTGGTATTGATTGCCGGTGGGTGTGAGTCTCCACGCCCAGCATTGTATGTGGTTACCGGGGATCGAACTCAGGACCTTGCGCTTGCAAGGCAGGCGCCGGAACCACTGAGCTAACCCTCCGGCCCTGAAAATGCTTGTTTTTTTTTTTGTTTTTTGGTTTTTGTTTTTTTTTTTTGCTTTTTGGAGACAGGGTCTTGCTCTGTAGTTCAGGCTGGCCCTGAGCTCACTATGGTGCCCAGGCAGGCCGCCGCGAACTCAGCAATCCTCTTGTCTCTGCCTCCCGAGTGCTGGGATTACAGGCGTGAGCCACCACGCCCAGCATTATATGAAAATGCTTGTTTTTAAAAGAGCTCGAGACAGGGTCATTAGGGTGGCCTAGAACTCACGGAGATCCTCCTGCCTCAGTTTCCCGCGTGCTTAGATTCTACATTCCGCGTACGCCACCTCACCGGTTGGAATATCCTTTCATATTTGATTTTTTTAAAAAATCAACTCTTCAGACCTTCCAACCTGCTAAAATTGAAATTTTATAGTGGTGGAACTAGCTTTTATAGGTCGTGTGCTTCGGTGTGCTGTATAATGTGAGAAACTTGACTGTTCTCCTTTTAAACTGTGAAGCACATTTTCTAGTATAAACTTCATATTTTTCAGTTCCTGCAGTTGATGTGTAGGGACAGAAGAACACCTCCACCTTTGGGACCCAGAGTTAAAGTGACATAAAAGAGATGTACAAGAGAAAAATACAGATTTAACGTACTACTGAAGGCTTCATAAGGAACTAAGGAGCTGAAGGAGCAGTCAGCTGCTTTAATACTGGACTGAACGGAGAATAGTTGTGAAGAGTTACCTGGGGAGGGTACTGGATGCATCGTGTTAACAAAGTGTGTTAACCTGGCATGGTGGCTGACACCCGTGATCCCAAAAGCTGAGGCAGGAGATGTGCAAGCTCAAGTCTGATTGAGCAGTTTATCAAGACTAACTAACATAAACACTGCATGATGGGGATGTAGCTCTCTGTAAAGGGCCTGGATTCAAGCCCCAAGTTAGAAAGAAAAGAAAGAAGAGAGAGAGGAGGGAAAGAGAGAAAGAGGGAGGAAGAGAAAGAAAAAGAAAGAAATCTCTTGTTTCCACTTGTCATCTCTGAAGATAAGTATGTGTCTTTCCTCTGAGTAGGGCGAGAGTGAGAATTTGATCTGCTTTTAAGAAGCAGCACGAGGCTAAGGATGTAGCTCAGTGGTGGTAAAAGAGAAGATCATTTTCCTACAGCTGAAGCTGGCCTTGTTGCAGGACAGTTACTGAGAGACACACAAGTGCTTGTCTGGGTTTGCCAGAGACAACTGGAGAATGTCTTTGTGAATAGACTTGCTGCTTCTGCTTTCCCCCTGAATGTAGCTATACCTCATTTGATTGTGAAACTAACCAATGAGTATGCTATTTGAACTGTCAAATGAGCCAGTGAATTTGCAGGGCCTGAATACCAAAACTTAAAACCAGGACTAAGGATTTAGCTCAGTGGTTCCCAGCATCTGCCTGTTAAGTGCAAGGTCTAGAGTTTGAGACCTAGTACCGTATACCACAGTGTTGGGTGTTGTGGCTCATACCTGTAATCTCAGCACTCGGGAGGCAGAGACAGGAGGATTGCTGAGTTCCAGGCTTGCCTGGGCTACATAGTGAGCTCAGGCCAGCCTGAACTACAAAGCGAGACCTTGTCTCCAAAAAAACTAAAAAAAAAAAAAAAAAAAAAAATTCCAAAAAAACCCCAACCCCAACAATATTTAAACCCCAAACCAGAAACTATAAAACATTCACTTTTCAGATGAAATAGCAAACTAAAAAAAAAAACAGAACAAAACTCTCCCCAAAGCTTGAGTCTCAGGGAAGGTGGAGAACGGCCCATCTGCACCTATGATCACTGAGTAGATATGCTCCGCCAGCCACCAGGGTAGCCCCTGACTTCTCTCCATTATTTCACTTGCTGCAGCTTAATCTTCTTGTGCTGTAGTTTGAGTGCCAGATTATGTTTGGTCCTGATGTAAATAAATAACTTACTCCTTTTAAAGTGTATTTGACACCTGGACAAACAGAGTCATTGGCAAAGACCAAGAATAAAGGAATGGAGGGCTAGGGATTTAGCTCATGTGGTACCATGCCTACCCTGCAAGCACAAGGGCCCAAGGTCAATCCCTGCTACAAAAAAAAAAAAAAAAAAAAAGGAATGAGAATTAAATGCTGGGGGTTTAGTCACTTTCCTTGCTAAGACAAGGTACCTGACACAATTTAAAGAAGGTAGAGGTTTATTTTGGCTTATGTTTTAAA
>PVIC010036660.1:0-18384 GCA_004025085.1 Thryonomys swinderianus
TGAGGAGATTTTTAAAAAAAATTTACTATTTAACTAGTGGAAAGTTGGAGCTGTTCAATGACCAAGGTATCACTGTATCCTGAATTAGTTTTAGAAATCTCTAAATAATTACATATAACATTAATTATTTTCCATTCCAGGTGATAGAATCAAAATGTGCATCCAGATGTTTGATCCAAAATTCTGTACTTTCTCAAAAATCTTCAATTATTGTGACTTACAATTTGTATTCAACCTGTGCAATCCCAACTCAGTGAGAGACCAAAAGAAATATTAAAGATATTTTGTGTATTGAATTTTAAAGATTCAATTAATATTCCTCGGCCCTATGTGAAAATTTGGTCTATGAAACATAAGTGGTGATTAATATGGCTGAACTAAAAAGAAAGTAAAGAAGAAAAGTTTATATAGTGAGATACATGGTAATAGCAAAGTGACTCTTGCTTCAAAATAACCAATCTTCTAATTATCCTTTGGGTTTTAATAATATTGTGGACTATCAGGCAGAAAAAAATTATAGATTGTATATTTCACAGTAAGGAAACAAGGATTAGATCTGTAGTTTGTCTCAAAATCTCACAGCTCTAGTTATACAAATACTTGTGCTTTAATGCACATAAAGCTTCTAGGTCTTTCAGAAAACTGATTAAAAATTCAAACACTCAAAAGAGTAAGCCCTGAAAATAGATTTCATCTCATGCCAACTCAGATTCACAGGTAATAACTACCTGAACTATTATGTTAACAAGAATTTAAAGGTTGCCTCTAGAATCAGCAGGAAGAATGCCATGATTCATTATTGATGTCTGTTCTACCTGGGGGATGTGGAATTCAATAGCACTTGTGCTGAGTGTTACCTATTTCTGACTCATGGGATGAAAGTTTCTGTAAATTAATTATAGGAAGGAGAGTCCTACTCTACCATCAGAAAACTTGCATTTTCATCCTATCTGGGGTGTCTCCCTAAACTGTAGCTTTGACCTTTAGAAAAGAAACTAGAGTTGCATTGTCTGTGTAATAAGATATGTGTGATGAATAAAAAGAGGTAACATTTGAGTTTCACACTGACAATCTAGCTACTACTTTCTTAGATGAAATCTATGAAAGTTACTGGACCCAGAGGGAAAAGAGCTCAAACTGAAGGCCAGAAGATACTACTTTCAATTTTTTTTTCTGAAGCTACTCATGTTGCAAAAGTTTACTTGACATTTAAGTGTCTCCAAGAAGAGATATAATCAGGTCTGGATGCTAGAGTGAAGAACCTGGTTCTTGTCTTAGCTTTCAATCACTATGGCAAAAATACCTAAGAATGACAATTTAAAGAAAGGTTCGTTTCTGGCTACAGTTTCAGTCCATAGTCAGTGGACTCTTGCTTTTAGATCTACGACAATACAGAAACATGATAGGTAGGTGTGGTGGAAGAAAGCTTCTTATTTCTTGGCAGCCAAACAGAAAAAGGGAGGGAAAAACAGTGGAAGCAGAGGTATAATATAGTCCCCGGGGTTGTTCTTCCAAAACCTGCTCTCTTCAGTTAGGCTTAGTGTCCTAAATTTTTATTAACTCCCAATAAGACAATCAAATTATGATTTGTCAATGGATTAGTCCACCAATAGAGTTAAAGCCCTCATACAACTACCTTCCAAAATTCCACCTCTGAACCTTGCTTCATGAGCAAGGAGACCGAGCCCTCAACAGATGGGGCTTCTGGGGACAGTTTAGATCCAAATCATAATAGCTCTATTGAGAAAGCCCTGAGTGTCATCTGATCAAACAGTGGGGAGAAAAAGGCTGACATTGTGAGAGCCACTATAGCAATAACTTGTTTCCTGCATATCTTTTCAATATAGAACCTAATATCCTTAGGAAACATATTTTCTTTTCTATTCTGAGCTTGGAGTGGTTCAAATTTTCTCTAATGTTTTGATTTGAATGCTCCTATCTTCTAAAGTGGCAAAGCTTTCTAGACCTTCTGTCTGACTCTGGCTTTTCTTATACTTCCCTCCTTTAGTTTCTCCACAGCCAGACACATCTCTAAAGAGATTTCCTTCCTTCTCTACCTTCATTTCTTTTCTGATGTTCCTCTCTCCCTTTAGAAACCTGTATCACTGGGATTTGTTTCACAGGCCTCACAGCATATTCAAATCAAAATCCACCGTGCCTTCCTTCTGCTTTCAGTTTTTGTCCTTTCCAAATTCATATTATGAAATCTAATCTCTAAAATAATAATATTTGGAGAGGAGTCTCTGGGAAGTGACTAAGTGATAAGGGTTGAGCCTCATAAATGGAATTAGTGCTCTTAAAAAGAAGCCCCTACATGTTCTTTTTTCCCTTTCCAGCATGTGAAAATACAGCACAAAGCTGCCATCTATGAAGCAGGAGTGGGACTAATCATTCAATCTGCAGGGCCTTTGATCTTGAACTTTCCAGTTTCTGGAACTACAGTAAGTCATTTTCTGTTGTTTAAGCCAACTAGACCATGATATTTATATTGTAGCCTGCACAAAGACACTTATGTATTAGTTTGTTTTTTTTGCTATAACAAAATGTCTGAAGTAGGTCCCTGATGTATAAATGAAAGTTTTATTAGTTCACAATCCTGGAGGTCCAAAGGCATGGTGCTAGCATGGTGTTTGTGTGGGTCTCTTATGTGTCACACCTGATGGAGAAAAGGACGGGGAAGTGAGTAAGTGCAAAAAGGTAACCCTACTCCAAACAGTTTGTTATCATGATAGTGAGTCTAGTCCCAGGAGACCTAAACTAGTCCCTTGGAATGATAGAGATTAATCCTTTCCTAGGACAGTGCCCTCTAATTTAATTACCCCTTACAGATCTCACCACCTCTCAACACAGCTCACCAAATCAAATTTCCATAAGAGTTCTGTGTGTTCTTGTTCATAAGGCATATCCAAATCATAGCAGCCTCCATGCTTGTGTTTGTCCCAGTCTTCCCTGTCTCAGCCAGTAACCTGGGTCAAGTTGGCTACTTCTCTGTGTGTTCCCTACCCCAATTCTATTATTTAACACCTTATATGAATTTTACTGTCTAAATATCTATGAAATGAAAGCATTTCTTTCCATACCACTGTGAATGTTCTGGTCCTGTCCAGTATTATTTGTTATCTAGATTCAGGACGGCTTCATAAATCTCTTATCTGATCTCTTGGCTTCCTAGAACTGGAATGCTCCTTCCAAACATCCAGCCATGTCACATCTCTATTGGAGATTGTACAACTGGATTTTTTCAGTGGCTCTTGCCTTCTGAAAATAGTTTATAAGCCCATGCGAAGTCAGACTCCAGCCATCTCTTGGTACTCTTCATGCTCTGGAGCTTACCAGTGAATTTAATTGGTTCCTGGAAATTTCATGTTTCTCTCTCTCTTTCATAAATTGAGTTCATTGGTACATTTCAGGAATACATTATGATCACGTTCCTCATTGAGAATAGGTACCTATACATGATGTATCTTGACTCCTGTTTTTTTTCCCATTCCACTGCCCTCCCTTCAATCCCCACCTCCCTATATACATAAGTTTTGTTTCCATTTTTGCCTTCTTACTATCAAATGTTTTCTTTCTCTTCTTTACTTTCCCCTACTCCCTCAGATCCCCCTTTCCCTTGAGCATTTTCTTCCTATTTCACATTTCTATCATACATGCTGGACCTCATTTACACTTCAGTTTCTCACACTAGAGAAACGATACAGTATTTACACATCTGTGTCCTATTTATTTCACTTATGAGTACAGCTTCATGGTGCATCCATTTAGCTAGAAATGTGTCTATACATGTTCTCTTTCCCTCATGGATGTTTGTAGACACTGTCTCTTCTGTGTGCCCATTTCCCCAGCTGAGGCTTCTAATTAATCTGCAAAGTTTAGCTTCCTCATTAGTCCCTCAAGTAGGTCCTTCCTGATATCCTCGAACAGACATCCCTCCCCACATTACCAAGATGCCATGTCTTCATCACACTTTACAGTAATTGTGTATCTATTGTCTCTTTCAGTAGTTCAACACTCTATCAGGGAAAAGAATTCTGTGTCCTATTGATGGTTGTGCTCATGATTTCCAGGCACAGCCTAGTGCTCAAAGTGTATTCATTAACACATGGATGGATCCTTTTCTATCTCAGTGGGGCACAATTCTACTCACTCTTCAAAGTGCACCTTAAACCTATTCTATAGACAATTCCTACAACTCTTCATCCTTAAATGAGATTCATTTGGAGCCTTTAACAACATTATCACTATCACTTTTATTGCACTTTTTTCTTGGTTTGAATTATAATTATTTTTCTCTTTTATCATTCCCTTCAGCCTCCATAAGCAAGTGTCTATCATATTTACCTCCATATTGCCTCCTTCTGAAAATCTTGATCATAAGATGTTTAAGCAATATAGAATTGCTTCAATCAGTCTAAACTACTCATCAGAAGGGGTCAATTAATAAACTGCAGGCATTTTATAGAAAGTGAATACTTCAAGTAATTACTTTTCAGTACATGTATATGATTAGAATTTAGATGATATACTGAGAGCAGTTTCCCCAGTTTGAGCACTTTAAAAACTATTTTAGAAGATAGAAAAAAATCCAGATAACTCCATTTTTAAATATATTTTACTTCCAGAGTGCAACAGTTTCTCAACTCACAAATATTAAGTTACAGGGCTGGAGGGTTGGCTCAGTGGCTCTGGCGCCTGTCTTGCAAGCGCAAGTTCCTGAGTTCAATCCCTGGTAACCACATACAATGCTGGGCGTGGAGACTCACGCCCACCAGCAATCAGTGTCACATACCACAGTGCTGGGCGTGGTGGCTCACGCCTGTAATCCCAGCACTCGGGAGGCAGAGACAGGAGGATTGCTGAGTTCGAGGCTTGCCTGGGCTACATAGTGAGCACAGGGCCAGCCTGAACTACAAAGCGAGACCCTGTCTCAAAAAAAAAAAAATTAAGTTACAAATTAGCAAGTGATCTCTATCTATTCTGCAATACACAGAATCTTATTCTAAAATATCATCTCCAATCCTTTTTCAGCTGACAATGTTTACCAGTTTCTGTGAATACACAAAATAATATATAAAATGTTTTCTTTTCTATGCTAATGTACATCTGGATGATTGGGTGAGCTCTAAGATCCCTTCTGATCCTAAAACTGTAAGATTCTATCCACCCATTTGTTCAAGCAAAAGGTTCACTTATGATCTGGAACAGCCACACCTAAAGGCATGAATTTAATGCCCAGATCTGCTGCTGAATTTATCATCTTAATCTTGGATAAATCCATGTATTTGACTTTTTTTTTTTTTTTTTTTACTGTGCATGCTCTGCTCTGGGAATTGATAATACATTTGTATACAGATAAAGTCTATTAACCAAATAATCCAACTCTCTGGACCTTATTTTTCTCAGTTATAAAATAGGATTAAAATGAGATATATAAGTTGCTTTGTCCAAGAGGTCATTAATACAAGGCTTTTAGAATAATTTCATCTTTATAAGAGAATTAAAACATGGAGCTGCTCCTGAATTTAAAAAATAGGAACTTTCTAGTTATAAAACACTGGGTTTGCTTCCATTAGTTCTTGAAAGTATTGTGTCATAGTAAGTTATTGTCTTTTTTTTAATTTTAAGAAGTATAGAATGCAATCACATATGCAAGGTTTTGGGCTGATGCTGGTTTGCATTCGATGTTCACTAGGCGACTCGCACAGCCCTGAGAGCCTGCTTGGCGAGGCAAAGCTCACTTCCACATTCATGGGGAGTCAGTGACGGAACCCATCTTCAGCTTGCTGTGGCACTCACTGCAAAGATACCAGGAAACCTGAATTTCCTCAAGGAAACTAAATTGGTTCTGTGTTCTTGTATCTCTTTTTGACTAAAAAGTAGCACTTTGATTAATATTTACTCTACACTGTGTCTGTGAAACAACATATTGAAAATAGAGTTAACCTAAAGTGTGCTGGCCAGGGACCATCTTCCATGAAAGCAGCACTGACAAACTGCCACTCAGGCCTGGAAAACTGCACTTCAGGGAATGATGCTGTTGCCTTCACACAAGGTCTAGAGCTCGAGTGAGAATTTGTGCACAGTATGGCTGTGATATGTTTGTCTACACGACCATACTGAAGCCAGAGCCCCAGCCAGTGGCCAACTTGTTGGCAGGCTGAGATGTCACGGGAAAGTCATTTGTGATCCTTTAAGAGCAGCAGGAAGAATGGGATGCAGTTTGAAAAGCTGAACTTTGGGCTTCCAGTCTATGTTCTAGAGATTTCAGAATGTCTGACACTCGGATCAACTGCGACATGCTTTTATGCACACAGAAATGTATGACTCAGCACGGAAACAATGAATAAAAACATGCTGCTGAAGTTATGATATTCCTTGCAAAAACAGATAGTATTAAACTGATATGTAGTTAACAGTGAGAGTGATGTTATTAATTTTTCTATTGGTGTAATAGGCTGACCTATGCTTATCTATGTCTTTCCCTCCTCAGGGCATAACTGTAATGAGGGACGGTTGGACAGAAAACATGTAAACCTGTTGTTTAAAGAGTTAAGCCACTTTTCTTGCATAATTTATTCTGTCGGCTCATTTCTTTGCTTCTGAGTTCAATAAATGTTAATGGCTCTGAATTTTTCAGGGCTCTGTATAGTTTAAGTTCTGAATGGTTTTAATTCACTTCAACTATCTTCTTCTATAAGGGAACATAACCTAGCTTTATTTCAATGATAAAATGAAAGGAGCAACTTGGGGACCACCATCTTGTAAAGTCAAGTTTATATTTTTCCTGCATGTACTTCCAATGTCATATTTTTCACCTGTTGTTCTGTATACTTACTGCATTCAACCCGCCACATCAGTGTGAGATGTTTATCTCACCAGAGCACTGAGAAAGCTGTTGACTGGATCATGGTAACACCCCCACCAGCCACAGAGATAAGAGGCACAGACAGCCCCTGCAACCCTGTGGCCAAGGCTCTTTCTGAACCACAGCGCCCTCCTGCCTTACTACAGTTCTTCATCGTCCCTGCACATCAGCTGCAGGGAGACCCCATCTGCTCCTCACCCAGGCTGTCAGTCTTCCAGAACGTGGGCCCACATGAAAAGGAGAGAAGAGAAATCCTGCCACTCCTGAACCACAAATGACAGGAAATCATGGAGAGAAAAGTCAGAGGTAAAGCATTCAGTGGAGTAGGCTATCTGCATCCTAGTTTGGCGATCTAGGTGCCAAGGTCACAAATCAGGGAAGGAGCAGCTCTGTGCAAGGTCAGCAGGGGTGTTGAGGCCCTGGGTGTGTGACTTTCTGGGAAAGAGAAAGTGTCACCGAATTTCACTAAGGATCTTAGGGGAGATTACAAACTTGTCAGAGAACAGGAATACTTCAGGCCAAATAGAAGAACTTGGGAAGTAGATGAACACTTACAACTAAAAGAAACAGTGAAACTTTTGAAATTAATTTAATGAGAATTAGGCCACATTTTGAAGGGATGGCTGTGTTAAACATGAGAATAAGAATAGTAGAACATATATTCCACTTGAATGGCATTGGGATTGTCATTCTTTTGGGCATTCCATTAAATTAATTTAGGCACAAACACAAAATAATCCTTTCCTTCTTGTCAGTCTTCTACATTTGAAATAATTTCAAGTATCATGAAAGGGAATAATGCTCCATATGTAGAGTTCTCATCTTTAGAAACATCCCTTCTGCATTACTATAACAAAATAATGTTATTGTGTTACTATCACAAAATAATGAAGTAAGGACACGTTTATTTTAGCTCACCATTCTGGAGATTCAAGTTCAAGATGAGGAGATCTGTTGGTTTTGATCTCTGGCAAAGCTGGCACATCAGGGTGGAAGTGCAGGTGGAGTGAATGCTAACATCAGCAATCAGTGAACAGAGAAAGAAAGAAGATATAAACAAGCCTCAGAGTCCCCTCAAGGGCTCACCCTCCATGACACAAGGACCTTTTGCTAGGTCCGACCTTCACCACCTACCGGCTCCCAATCAGGGCCAGCTGGAGGCTAAGCCTTTACCACATATAACTTTCCTGTATCTTAAGTTATCCAACTTTTAAAACACTAGCATCTCCAAGTATAAGGGGAGTAGATAAAGTGAGAGAGCATCTTTTAAGCAGTTGAGGAATCTATTTGTAGAAAACTTTCATTAAAGTGTACTAAACAGAGGGGACCATTATTCTCAAAGTTAGCAGAAACATCCAGGCTTTGCAGATGATAGAAGGGAATGTAAGATACAATTCCTTGAAGTAATAAGTCCATGCTTTTTAAACAATAGCCTGAAATAAAGAAAAAAACACATGGTAGTAGTCAGGCAGGCTGAAAAAGTGGCCATGAAGTCTCATTGAGGAAGAAGCCTTCAGGAAAGAGATGTTTTCAGTGGAATCTTGAAGAAAAGCATGAGGTGGGGACAGAGAAAGAAAAGGATTTGCTGGCTGGGTCCATACAGGAATAGAAAAGGAAATGCCATAAAGGGAGAAGTGGGGCACTCCGGTATTTAGGATTCATGCAGCCATGGATAGCATACTGGTGGAAGGTCTGTTTCCAGAGGAGGCTCATGATACTCATGTGATTGTTGAATGCTGTTGAATTCTACACACAGTCTTTGCTACTCTGTGTTATCTTGCAAACTTTATGAAGTTCTTTATTTCTCTGATTTCTTATTTGTAAATAACCATAGCACTGTCATTACTTTAATGCCCTACTGTGGTTAGTAAATGTATGGCAAGTACTTAATATAGTGCTCTGGTACAGAATAAACACTCAACCACTGTCTTTTTTCTTGTGGTATTTGTGTTCTCAGTAACTCCTTGACACTTATTTACTTTGCTAAATGAAAGACTATAAGGAGCAAGAAAAGGTAGAAAGTCATGTTCTAGGGCCAGAGGGTTGGCTCAGTGGTTCCGGCGCCTGCCTTGCAAGCGCAAGGTCCTGAGTTCGATCCCGGTGACCACATACAATGTTGGGTGTGGAGACTCATGCCCACCAGCAATCAATACCACATACCACAGTGCTGGGCGTGGTGGCTCACGCCTGTAATCCCAGCACTTGGGAGGCAGAGACAGGAGGATTGCTGAGTTTGAGGCTTGCCTGGGCTACATAGTGAGCTCAGAGCCAGCCTGAACTACAAAGCGAGACCCTGTCTCAAAAAAAAAAAAAAAAAAGAAAAGAAAGTCATGTTCTAGGCTTAGTGACTAAGTCTAGTGAGTAGAGAGACTTATGGATGAGTAACAGAATCAGGTTGAAAAAGTGGGCAGAAAAAGACTTGGGAGGTCTGATTTAGAAGGCCCAGGCTTTGTGGTACCACTGAACATTGTTAGCAAGGATTTGACCTTAATAAAGAAAAATTAAGAAGAAGCACATGAAAAGAAAGCAACCTCCAGAGTCCCAGTAATATGGAAAGAACAGAGGGAATTCTTTAATTTCAAAATAGTTTTGATTTTAATTTATCATAAACCTCTGCACAGTCTCAGCTCTTTCAGGGATCATCTTTGATCTAGGAAGCCCAGGAAGGATAAAATAGGCATCGAAACCTCCTTCGAAAAATGAAGCAATTATTACTTAACCCCTGCCTGCTCAGTGAAATCAGCACTCTCTAATTCCTTACACTGATCCACCACATTGCTCTCTGACTGTGTCGATGACACAGATGCAATGGTTTTGTACATAAGCCTCCTCCACTCATGAGTTCATTTGGAATTGTGCCATCTTTGTTTGAACTATCCAAATTAAATTAACTTCTATAAATCGAGCAGGCTATTTTCATCTGTCTTCCAACTGAATGCAGATAGTTGGATAGAAATAAGAAAGGAGACTTGCATGTATGTAGTCATGTATTTTACAGTATGTGATACAATTTATTTTAATATGATGTGTATAAAGAAAATATACAAAAGCACTCTTCTATGAAAAAAATAAAACAAAATTCAGTAACAAACTAGGAGAGAAACCATAGTTAATGTACTATATATTAAGATCTTAGAAGTTACTCAGAGTACAAGACATAGCGAGAATTTTGCAAAGAAGCCACAAAAAGCATCTTGCAAAGAAACAAAAAGATAACAGCACAAAACTTTCTTTTCAATGAACTAAGAGAAAGTAGTGGTATACATAAAATGAACTAGCATATATATAAAAATATTCATGAAGCAATAGAATAGGTAATTTAGGGAATTATTTGAACTTGTTCTACTTCATGTTTATCTTTCTATTGCTTTCTTTATGTTTTGACTTTATCATGTATGAGAAACCATGTAAAATCTAAGCTGATGTGTCTGACTTACTCCTCAAATTGTATCCATATCCTTATGAATGTCTCACATTTGTCTTTATGGTAGAACAATATGTTATTGTGTATTAATACATTTTATTTGTGCATTAATCTATTGATGAATATATACACCATTTCTAATATCTAGCTATTATCAACTGTGCTACTGTAAATATGCATATACATATCACTTATGTATGATGATTTTAACTCTTTTGGGGAGATACCTAGAAAGGTGATAGATAAATAAAATTAATATTTTTAGTTTTTTGAGAAATCTCATGCTGGTTTTCACAGTGGTTGTAATAGCTTATATTCTCACCAGAAGGGTAGAAAAGTTTCTTTTTTCTCACATTCTTGTCAGGACTCATTATTACATTTTTTGATGATAATCTTTCTTGATTGGGTCTCTTATTTTGGAGAGTCTAACCTTTTTGAATTTTTTATATATTCTAGATGCTAATCCTCTGTTTGAAGAATGGCTGGCAACATTTTTTCCCACTCTCTAGGTTGTCTCTTCACTCTATTGATTATTTCCTTTGCTATGAAGAAGATTTTTACTTTGGTATGGTCCCGTATATTGATTCTCTGTATTACTTCTTATGCTGTTGGGATTCTATTCAGAAAGTCCTTGCTGATTTCTGTGTCCTCCAAGGTTGTATCTATTTTATCTCCCAGTAGATTGTTTCTGTTTAACATTTAGACAGTTGATCCATTTGGATTTTAGTCTAGTTAGTACAGTGAGATATATGAGTCTAAACTTAATCTTCTACATGGATATCCAATTTTCCCAGCACCATTTGTTAAGGAGGTTGTCATTCCTCCACTGTATATTTTGGGTCCTTTGTCGAAGGTCAAATGGCTGCATGTGACTAGGGTTGTTTCTGCTTACTCTATTCTGTTCCACTGATCCATGTGCCTACTCTTGTCCCATTACCATGTTGTTTTAATCACAGTATCTTTTGATTTCAAATCTGGGGCTTCAATGCCTCTTATTTTGCTTTTATTATGGACGTTTCTTTTTGATATTCTAGGCATCTTCTGGTTTCATATAAATTTTAAGATTCTTTTCTCTAGATTTGTGAGAAATGCTCTTGATATTTTGATTGGAATTGTGTTAATCTGGGTATTTGTTTTGGAGCTACAGTCTGTTTGAATATAATGGTTCTGTCTTCCAAGACCAGAGATTGTCTTTCCATTTTCTTTTTTTTTTTTTTTTTTTTTTTTTTTTTTTTTTTTTTTTTTTTTTTGAGACAGGGTCTCGCTTTGTAGTTCAGGCTGGCTCTGAGCTCACTATGTAGCCTAGGCAAGCTTCGAACTCAGCAATCTTCCTGTCTCTGCCTCCTGAGTGCTGGGATTACAGGTGAGCCACCACGCCTGGCACTGTGTTATGTGGTATTGATTGATGGTGGGCGTGAGTCTCCACGTCCAGCATTGTATGTGGTTACCAGGGATCTAACTCAGGACCTAGCGCTTGCGAGGCAGGTGCCAGAACCACTGAGCTAACCCTCCGGCCCCTGTCTTTCCATTTTCTGATGTCCTCTTCAATTATCTTTTTCAGAGTGATATAATTTTTTATTGTACAGGCCTCTCACTTCCTTGGCTAGATTAATTTTCATGTATTTAACTTTTCTTTAGCTATCATGAGTGCCATTGTTTTCCTAATTTTTTTTCCCAGTGACTTCAATATCAGTGTATAGAAACATTATTGACTTTTGTGTATTTGCTTTGTATCCTACTACATTGCTGAACATGGTTATTAACTCTAGCAGTCTTTTGGAGGAGTTTTTGGGTCTGGTAAGTATGGGATCATGTTGATGCTTTGCCTTTGTCCTTGCTTCTGTATATCCCTTTTATTTATTTCTCTTGCCTGATTGCTCTGGTTAATGTTTTGAGAACTGTGTTGAATAAATGTGGTGATAATGGATATCCTTGCCTTATTCCTGATTTTAAAGGGAAAGCTTTAGTTTTCCCCCATTTAATAAAATGTTACCAGGGATCTAACTCAGGACCTAGCACTTGCGAGGCAGGTGCCAGAACCACTGAGCTAACCCTCCAGCCCCTGTCTTTCCATTTTCTGATGTTGCCAAATGTCTGATCATTGAGGGCTTTTATCCTACTGAGCCAAAGTCCTTCTGTATCTATTTTCTTCAAAGGTATTTTTTTTTTTTTTTGAGACAGGGTCTCGCTTTGTAGTTCAGGCTGGCCCTGAGCTCACTATGTAGCCCAGGCAAGCCTCAAACTCAACAATCCTCCTGTCTCTGTCTCCCAGGTGCTGGGATTATAGGCGTGAACCACACGCCTGGCATTGTGGTATGTGGTGAATGAGTCACTATGCGCAGTATTGTATGTGGTACCGGGGTTGGAACCAGGGACCTTGCGCTTGCCAGGCAGGTGCCGGAACCACTGTGCTAAATCTCCAGCCCTTTTTCGAAGTTTATATCATGAATGGATGTTGGATTTTTTTCAAGGTCTTTTCTGTGCTTATTGAGATGATTGTGTGTTTTTATTCTTCGTTCTGTTTATGTGATGAATTACATTCATTGATCTTTTTGTGTTGAACCACCCTTGCATCTGGGACAATGCCTACTTGGTCACAGTGTATGATCATTTTGATGATTTATTTTAGTCCGTTTGCCAATTTCTTGTGGAGAATTTTTGTATCTATGTTCATCTGGGAGACTGGCCTGAAATTTTCTTTTTTGTTTGGATCCCTATCTAGTTTTGAGAACAGAATAACTTCCAAAATAATTTTAGAAGCATTTCTTCTCTCTTGATTTTATTAAAGAGTTTGGAGACTAATAGTGTTAGATCTTCCCCGAGGTCTTGTAGGATTCCACTGTGCTGAGCAGAACCCAGGTGCAGAGAGGGCTGCAGTGTGGTAGTTTGGCTGCTCTCCTCTCCCACGTGGCTCATGGGAGGCTTTGGGAGGCATAGGCAGCAAGGGAGAGCGGGTAGGGGCCTCTTTCCTCTGCTCCTGCCTGGGTTACAGAGTGTAGCTTAATTTTGAAACTCTTTATTAATGGAGCCAAATAAATTTAAAATAGCGTACCATTTGGATATTACTATTATTATTGAGACAAGCTCTTATCTTGTAGTTCAGGCTGGCCCTCAGCTTACTATGTAGCCAGGCAAGCCTCAAACTCTGTGATCTTCCTGCCTCTGCCTCCCAAGTGCTGGGATTACAGGTGTGAGCCAACCACACCTGGCATTGTGGTATGTGGTACTGATTGCTGGTGGGCTTGAGTCACCATGCCCAGTATTGTATGTGTTTACTAGGGATCGAACCAGTGACCTTTGCTGCCAGGCATCAGAACCATTGGGCTAAATCTCCAGCCTTGGATTTGCATATTATTATGTGGAGAGTAGATTGAAGCAAGGATTTAGGAAAACTACTGGAGCCATGAAAATTATTTTAACAAACTAGGTAAGACAATAAGATAGCTTGAATTTCTAAATTAGCACATGCACAAGATCTTTGGATACACACACACACATACACACATATGATATATGATATATAACTTTCCTTTGATTTATATTTATATGCTTATCAAGTGACATGAAGTCTGTAAGCTGTACCTTCCATTTATGAAAGACATTTGTGGTAGTTTATCTCTTTGTACCTGCTTCCTAAGATACAAGCAGTCTTTTACCTTTGTATCTTATTAGCTAATTTTTCCCCACTCCCACACACATGCATTTGGGGTTACAGTCACCTGAATATATTTTAATTTTCTTAGGAAAATTATAGAATTTAATTGGAAACTCATAGTAACCATGCAGACTTTTGACAATGCCTCAAAGATAGCATCAAGTGTTAACAGAAAGCATAACTATGTTTTACACTAAAATGAATATAATGTAAAATATTGTGTTCCTCCTAGCTGTTAGAATAAGAAGCCTATCTTGGTATCAACAAGGACTTTCAAATTTCCAAATGTGCATTCTTTTTCTTTAAATGCTATGTTCTTATAGAGGACTGAGTATAATACTATCCACTTGTTTAAAGATTTAAAATAAATCTTGAGAAAGGGGTCACAGTAGGATAGAAATCACTTCTACCTGTGGTGTTAAAACAAGACAAAACAAAAAAAACTTAAAGGCCAAAAGTATTGAAGAGGCCCATAGGAGACTGAATTGACAAGTGTGGAATAAAGGGAAAATTCTACTGTATGAAGCACTTTTTCTGATTTGAGTGTGGTTTATATACAGACAATGGTTCATTCTCATCACTTGATATTACATCTAGACACTCAGCAGTTGCATTACGTAGCATGGGCTCAAAATTATGGCATCTATTCAAGCAGTTCATCATGAAACATAAGAAAGTTGTCCTGTGAATTATTCCTGAGCTATCTGGAGTTGAAGCTTGAAAACTCACAATGGATTATGCCAAGTTAAGCCAGGGTGTTGTGATTGGCCCACAGTGGGTTTTACTACCCAGGAACATAGGGCAATTGTCTGTTAACCACACTTGCTGGAGTACATGGACCCAAGAAGGCAGTAGCCTTGAAGTATGAGGAAAAGGGGAATTAGGCAGTGTGATCTGGAATTGTTGATATTAAAAAAAAATGGGCTAGACTTTGATTGGTAACTTAAAATTAGAGATAATAATTTAAAATGTC
This sequence comes from Thryonomys swinderianus, assembly GCA_004025085.1. Classification (NCBI taxonomy): domain Eukaryota; kingdom Metazoa; phylum Chordata; class Mammalia; order Rodentia; family Thryonomyidae; genus Thryonomys; species Thryonomys swinderianus. The sequence continues at coordinate 14,921 of PVIC010036660.1, forward strand.
AGTGGTGAGCTAATTGGACAGCTGACCAAATAATAAGAAATTATAAGCATATTACATTTATATAATACTTTATACTTTTCAATGCATTTTATTGTTAGATTTTACTTGTATATATGAATTATGCAATCAGTCTTTAAACAACAGCCATTCCTAAACAAATTCATGTCTCCTGAAGAAATGAGATACAAACAAAAGCACAATAATGCATTTACACTTTCCTCACATGTACATTCTTTCCCCTTTGAATACATATCTTCTGTTGGCATAGTCCACTTAGGAAGGGAAATACAGACTAAGCATTTCAAAGGGGGGTGTTAGGTACAAAAGCAATGTAAGACTAGGGCATTAGGTACAAAAGCAATGTAAGACTAGGAAGAGAAAAGGGGAACATCAAACTGGTGCAAAGATTAAAAAAACTCAAGAAACAAATACTACCTTAGGAACGGAACAAGAAGCAGTGCGATGTGAAGCTCCTCAGAACCTGATTACTCAGCTCTCTAGGAGGGGCACCACTAGCTATGGCTGTTTATGGAACTGCTGCAGGGGCTGCGAGCTGGAACCAAGCTTACAGGAGCAGGACAAGGTAAGAAAGAGGCCTCTTCTCCTTACTTCCTTCACCCGATTTGGCTTATATTATGTACCCTTGGCAGAAAACACTAAGAAACCAGCTAAGTTTACAGTCTGGAAAACTGTAGTTTTCAGAGTCACACAGCAGAGTGGAGAAGGAAAAGTTTGAAGCTGGAAAATAATATGCGAAGTTGTGCACATGTGTTGAGTAGAAAGAAAAAGTGAACCAGAAGTAAATCACATTGTAAAACAGCGTCCGCCTTTGTGGTTAGCTCTGGCTCAGTACCTCACAGGCCAATGCACAACCACCTGTGCTGCCGTGTGCTCTGCGTCAGTTCTTCAGTCACTGTGCTGCGCTTTCCAGGCATGATATTTGTCCAGCAGAGGCAGTCGTCTTTTCCTTCTTGTGTGCTACCACGTTTTTGCCTCTGTAACGCTCACAGTTTTGGACTGTGGGGATCATAGAGATTCTCTCTCCTTCTGTAGACAACTCTTCCTCAGACTGTGGCTCTCCCTCTCCTCTTGATAATTCAACACTCACAGGCCAACAATGTCTGCTGTTGACTCGGGCCAGAGCAGCCTGTGGCAGCCCATTCATGTGTGGTTTAGATTTAGCTGCTTTTTAGCTGCTTTATTTGCCCTTATTTAAAGAAGTATGTGTCAAAAGCAGATGAGTTCCCCAAGTTACCTTTATTGTTATTTCTGGGTCTTCTAAATATATTATCCTCCCTTGGATAAGCAAATCAAAGCACCTCCCTCACAAAACTGGCTCCTTGTCAAGCTAAGCATAGATTCTGTCATTTGTCCAGTTTCATGCAGGCAGAGGCAGACAGCCAGGACAGTTACACCCACCACAGTCCTCAGTCCCAGTTTCACCTAAAACGTAACCTCACTCCTTAGAGGGTAACGCTGGGAATTATATCAAAATACTTAATCCCTTGCATAATGGTCTATTGGCTTTAGCCAATGCATAAATTGATTAACTGGCTACAAGTAAAGATCTTGTAGTTTTAGGATTTCTTTTTTGTTAATCTTTTTTGGCAAGGATTATTTCCTCAAGCCCATCTGATCCTCAGGTTTATAACCAGTGTCTTTAAAGGTTGACTGAGCACCAAAATGTGTCTGCAGCTTATTAAAAAGACAGGCACAGAGTCTTCACTCCTCAAGAGATGTGTGAGTGCTGGCCAGAGTATGACACAAAGGCTCCTGGTTTATTTTGACTCACAGTCAGAACTGAGGCAAGCAGGTATCACCCCGGGGAATGGTCAGCATTATTTAACTGGTACTGGCTGCTTTGTTTGGCTCAATATATGTTAGTCTGAAAGTCTTAATGCTATTTAGCCAATTTTAAGTACCAAAGACTACTTACCATCTGCATCCTCCCCCATGTCACTGGTGTTGTCTTTGCTCTCACAAACTGGTGAGAGGTGCTACTTCTGGCTGTAGTGTGAGTTCCCCTCTGTTGTCTGCCTCCATGAGAGCGTTCTTCAGGTGCGCCAGGTGTATAAAGTGTTCTGAAAAAAAAATGAGAGAAAGTATGCGGCACCAAGGAGGACATACATAGTTTTGTTAAAGGACAGGGTTCTGAGAGCAGGAGAGAGTGAAGAGTGTACTGTCAAGGCTCTGCTCAGCCCCCAACAAGGACTGTGAATGGTGAGAGCAGCTTTGCCAGCAGGCATTCCAGACCATCCTATAACCTATGCACATATGGAAAGATGGAGTAATTTAAAATAAAGAAATCAATGTGTGGAACGCACCATATCCACAGGAAAGCTATGCTTGGCAAAGTTCAGTAAGTGCTAACAGGTATTTGCTAAAAGTAATTTATTAGAGTTTTAAAATTTAAAAATAAGAAAGAACTCCTCCATAATATAAGAAAACTATGTAAAACTATCAACCACTACTGACAAGAATATAGTGAAATGGCTTTTGTTTTTTTTCTCACTTAAATGTATCTATTTGCAGTGCTTATTATTTTACATTCACTGTAGGAGATTGATACATGCATACAACACATTTAAATTCTTTTCCCTCTTTCTATCCTTCTTTTTCCAGCATCCGATTCATTTATTTATCTTATAAGACCTCGTAAAGTTAACTGCCGTGTATGCCAAGACTAATGGACTAATAGGCCAAAGAACATATAAAATATGTAAAAGAACTGTCCTAAGTCAAGGTACACTCTTAGATACAGCATTATAAACTAGTAAATTCAACAACTGTGGAATACAATTGAATATATGTATTTAATGGGACACATTTTTAAATGCTAACACTTTCATTCATATTATGCCATTATTGCCTAAGGATAAACAACTAAAAAAATTAGGATAAGAACAATGAGACCAGGAGTTTGAGAATTATTTGTTATTGTGAGGAAAAAATTGGAAACAACTACATTAACAATATTCAAAATATCTGAATGTGCATGCTTTAAGGTAAAACTGTACATCTCCTACATCTACCCAGTAATTTAAATGTAAATTATATATGTATGAATATATTATACTACATATGATACATTGCAATCATATAGAGATAGTAAAAAAAGGATTGATTAAAATAGTATTGTTATTACTGTTAACTTTTGCACTGGAGCTCTGTTGTTGAATGGACAACATAATCTTCAAAATATAAGTTCACCATTTTGTTTCACAATTTTCTTGATCTGAAGAACAGTATTTTTTTTTTTTTTTTTGCTTTTTGGAGACAGGGTCTCGCTTTGTAGTTTAGGCTGGCCCTGAGCTCACTATGGTGCCCAGGCAAGCCGCCGCGAACTCAGCAATCCTCCTGTCTCTGCCTCCCGAGTGCTGGGATTACAGGCGTGAGCCACCACGCCCAGCATTATATGTGGTTACCGGGGATTGAACTCAGGTCCTTGCGCTTGCAAGGCAGGC